>JAQIYA010001586.1:0-12279 GCA_034699355.1 Microtritia minima | reverse complement strand
TTAACATCTATACTAATAATAATATTAGTTTATTAATTTTAAATATTTTTAAAAATTGCTTAAATAACTAAATTATTCGTAAAAGCCTATTATTTGTTGAATAATTAAAAATAAAATAAGTTTTGCGCTTAATTGAAATAATTGAATCTAAATTGAAATCTTGCCCTTTAAATATTGGTTAAATAATATTTGAATCTTTTAATTAGAATATACACGAGAGCATGTAATTATGTTCTATAAATTCGAATTAATTTTATATTAAATTAAATATATTTAAGATGAATTAAATAATACACAAATTAATTAGTGTTATAATTAATGGAATGAGAAAAAATGTAATTTTTTCTTCTTTTTTTGAGTTATTATTTTTTTTTATATGAAAGAGTTAAACATTGCATTAAACATAAAATATTATTATTTATGTTATCTTATAAAGCAATAAAATAATAAATGAAGCATTTCTAATGACATTTGAAAATGTAAATTTGATGTTTAGTGTTTATTGTGCTCGAATTTATTTGTTTCGTACAATTTATTCAAGAATTTAATTCAAATAAAGTTTGTGTTTGTTCGATATAAATATTTGATATAATAATATAAAATAATTATTTTTATTTAATATATCTGTTTATAAATATAAATTAAAATCATTTGTTTAATAAAAAATAATTATATGTTTGTTTTTATGTTTATATAATTTAAATTTAAAAAAATTCAGTTTTCATATATCGAGTTAAAAAATTATATATTCTTTGATGAATAATTATTTTAGTCAATGAATAAATGAATTTTAAAATGCAATCATTATAAAATATGTATATGAGAATTATTTAAATAAATAATTTATTATAATAAAAATATACTATTCGTATACGTATATAGTGTACTGAGCTCTATGAAAATTTCTCCAATACAGTGTGCCGTATGTGTATATTTGCAATATTCCACTGTATTTCTTATCATATTTTTAAAATATTCGGCTTTTAAACTTCAGTTTGAAGAATATTTTATGTTTTATATAAATTTCTTACGATATTTGAATTTCAAAAATACTTTCATGTTTTAATCTTCTAAGTAAAAGTCAATGCCAGTTAATAATTATATGGTTAGGTTAGGTTAAGTTATTATCATTATAATAAATGTGTTTTTCTCGAGTTTAGCTGCTTTAAGCAATTATTTTTATGCAAATAAAGATCTATATTATTATGATTTATTAAAAATCTGATAACGATAATCTCACCAAAATATGTTACAATAATAGTGAAAAATATAAAACACAAATTTCTCGCATAATTTATCTTTCATTAATTTAATATTTATTTTAATTTGAATATAGAAACAAAGTTTTATGTAAATGATTTTTTAAAAATAGATTGAAGCTGCCTATAAAACAAGCATTGGTATTCTAACCTATTTATAAATTTATAGTATTTAATTTTCAAGTTTTAATATTTAATGATTACATTATCAAAATGAGTGACGAATAATCATTAATAGGCTTTGAAAAATTCATCTTAAATTTCTTTAAAAGCCTAATATTATCATTAAATAAAAAATACAAACTATTCAATATTAAATTTAGCGTGAATTTACAAATTATTAGTTTTGCATTATTAATAAATTGAAAATTAAAGGCAAGTAAATCGTTATTAAAAAACTTCGTTATCTTTTATCCTAAATTGCTTTTTGAATAACTTAAACTTAATTTAATTAATAAAATATACATTAAGAATATTAAAACTTATTTAGTTAATAAAAAATTTCACTTTACATTATAATATTATTACGATATTTACCCGTATATATCCGAAATCATTATATTGATTAATAAAATAATGTAGAATAGAGATAATTAAGTTGATTATATAAAATTCGAATTTGTCTTTTTAATTAAAAATAGATATACAATGAAATTTGCATTATTTTAAATAAATTAATATTAATGCGTGTATGTTTTATTAAAGAATTATTGTGCCTATGCTTTAATAATAACAAAGTATTTATTTTAATAACAATTCTAAAGTCCTAATTTAAATTTTGATGATCTTAGGCTTATTAATATAAATATTAACTAAATCTTTTATAGAATATAGAATTTATAAGAATATTTTATAAGAATATTGGAATATTGAATGTTGAAATCTTATTCTATAATAAGCTGCTTAAATATAAGTCTGAAAGAAGACTAAAAAGAAAAATAATCTTATAATTTTCAACAAATTAAATATAATTGTATCAATTTATAATTGTTTCGTCTGGATTTCAAGTTAAATCCATAATTGTAAAATTAAAAATATCAAATAATAAATTTTAAGATAATAATAATAATAACCAAATATCTTAAATTAATGGCAATAAATTAAATTTTATCTTCACTATTAATTTCAGAATCTATTACGTGGTATTAGATGAGCGGTATATATAGGGTGCGGGCAATCGTCGTAAAATTTATGTACTAATCAAAAACACAAAGCGCTTTAAATATCTTAAGTTAATAAATATCTAATTTTGATTTCAAAAAAAATAAGACAAAATTTCAAAAACATTCGAAAACTTAATTTATTTTTATGATATTATTTGAAGGAATGAATTTATTGGCAGTTTCTAGATATATAAATAGAATAAAATTGTCATAAATTATGATTGTATCTAACTATTGAAAAAAATTTTGCTATCAATTATAAGAATAAATATTTTTTACGGTAATGAATAATATTAATCCTTCATTATAATGCTTACAATTTATATAATTACATGAGGCATTCACTCTAATAAACTTATTTTATAGAATTTAACTGTTGTATAAAAGTTGTATTAACTCACTATTATTTATTATACTGTATTGATATTTACTCCTATTTAATTTTATTCATTTATAGCATTCATAACTTGTGTCAATATTTCACACCAAAAAAAAACTGCTAAATCTAATAAAATCCTCGACGTCTGCAAATAATGACTTTTATTGGTATTTCAGTTTTAGTACTAAAATTGAATTGAATAAAACCACAGCATATTTGGTGATAACAGCAAATGTTAGCTTCAAAATACACTTTACGACTAAGAAATGGTGTGCATAAGCAAAATAGCCTTTAATTAACAAAAATTTTAAAAATATTATAAGTTTTTATATTATTAAATCAAAAAACAATTGATTAATTAAAACATTTTGTTATAATAGCTTTTCATGTTATTTAAATGAAGTGTTTATGTAAAAAAAGTGTTTTTGTAATCATTTGACTCTCATTTGGGATTTGAATATAAAATAAAGCTAATTAACAAATTGTATTTAATCGTGTTGTACGAGAAGTTCGAGAAAAGAAATAAATGTCAAAAAAAAGGTTAAAAACTCAATTTTGAGTAAATATATTATACATAAAAAACGAATATCACATATAAAAATATTAATTGTTTGAATTTACACTAATTAGAGAGTCATTTTTGTTAGTTATACATATTATTTCGATCTTACACTTTATTACACTTTACAAACAATTTGTTTAAATTTTGATATTTTATAAAAGCTTTGTTCAAAATGCCTTTAACCTACAATACTGTACAAGTCTGTACATTTGTTCACGTATTATAAAAATAAGAAAATTATAAGTACTATCTCTATATAGAATAATTATAAAAAGTAATTTAAATATTAGAATTATGTAAACTAATGTAAATATTTATTTATTAATGAAGGATCTAAGAAAAGGGAAGAGTGGATCGCGAGTACGGACACCTGAGAATTGAATACTATGCTTATGCAGTACTAGTTTTAATATTAGCTGTATTTTCCGGTGAGTGAATGAAATACATTTTTATAGGATTAGGCTATTCTTATCACTTTTTTTTGTCGCAAAATAAGATTCCATTTTGTTATAATAGCCAACTTTTAAAAATACAGAAAAAACTCATTGAGAAATCCGAACATTTGGAAAGTTCAAACCTATTAGGTTTTAAAGATAAGAATTTTGAAAATAGATGCTGAAAAAAGGGATAATAAACTTTTTTTAAACATATATAAACGAGGCATAATTTATTAAAATGACATTATAAATATTTGAAATTATTGACTGTTTGTGACTAATTATAACATATTTTATGTAATATGATTTATATAAAGCATCATTTATGGTTTTTAATTGCAAACATTTTATTTTTATTTAATTTTAAAATTTCAATCAGCTTCAAGTTTTCGCTCAAATTCGTTAAATTGATTTGTCTGGCAGGAAAAAAGAATTTCATAAATAGGCGGTAAAATTTTAGGTTACGGTTTATCGAAAAACATAAAATTCTATGATTTATAACGAAAATCCTTAAATTCATAGCTTAAATTAAAAAATAAAATGTAATGTAAATAATCCTTAATTAAAATAAATTATATACAGACGACTATAGTTTTTCCTCAACTTAACTTAACTTAAATTTTAAGTTTATTATTGGCTTAAACAATATATATATCTATAAGTATACCTCTAATATAATTATAATGTAATATATCATTAAAATTTAATATTAATATGCAGAACACACTATTTGAAATAAAAAATTTCTAATTAGAGTTGCATTTTTTGTTTTGTTTTTCCCACTAAATAAATTTATTGATTACGATATGTTTGCCTGTAATAAAAATCTCAAATATGGATTAAAATATCTAGAATACCAGCTAAAAAAAATATTTTAAACCTAGAGTTGATTATTTCATTAAACCATAGTATTAATTTAATAGATGCTGAGCACACAAGCAGTCAATTACAGTGCAGATGTTAAGAAATGATACATAGTTACTACGAAATAATGAATAATTTTTTGATAACAATAAATAGTCTAAGATAAAGGGATTTACAAGATTTTACCAAAAGGATGCAATCAAAAGAACACAATAAATTATTCAGAAACTAGTCTAGATTTTATAATAAACAATTTGTAACATGTTTAAAACAAAAATTTGGAAAGAACTAAAATTATTTTAGGTATTTCTTTATATGTGATTATTATAAATAAAATTTTTAAATTTGTCTAACTGTGAATAATTAATAAAACATCAATGAATTTTATAATCATAAAATTATAAAATACAATAATTTACAATCAATGATTATATTAATAAACAAATTATTCTATCAATCGATTTTAAACAAAATATTGATAAACTTAACGCCGGAATAAAGTGATGAAATTGAAAATAATAATTCAAACGAAAAATTTTATTGTTCATTAATAAAACATAAACGAGATAACAGGATAAAAATCATGCTAACATATGGTTTAATCGCGATAATTCAGGCTAATCTACGCGTGGAAAACATTTCTACCCATCGAGCCATCAAATGAATTCATACGAGCGTCGAGTTTTTAAACATACGGAATGTTTTTGTGCAGTCATAGCACACTCGGGAAGCGATAAAAACGTATCGCAGGAAAGAAAAAAGATGTGTTAATCGACTTACTTTGCTGTTGCGTTAAACCAATTCGGTGACAGATCGAGATAATTAACAGCAATGCTATGGTGGCAGTTCTCATCTCTGTGAGAATCAATTATTGATTGATTGATCAAACCATACATTAACCAAATGGTAATGCAGTGATAATCATATTGGCTTATAATTTTCCAGTCAATTGTGCCACCATTTTCGCGTCCAAACAATCCTACTCTTCAATATTTAACTGTTATTTTTTCTATGCTCTCTCTTTCTATGCTCAAGTTATATAGATATAGGCAAATGTATAGAGGATTTATTGTGCCTATACTGGTAGTAACATTGGATACAATTGACGTCAATTCTATGTTTTCCTTACCTTTGCGTTGCGTGCTATCAGTTTTGTAACTGTAATAATCATGCGCTTTATTTCAGCTGAATTTTTTTCGTTGAAACAAATAAATTTTTCATTGCGAAACAAACGGCGGCTTTGATTTGAATCAATTAAATTAAATATTTATTTCATCTTAATAAATACTGAATATAAATAATTTATAACTCTTCTTTTAAGCTGAAAATCAATGGTGGCTTAATGTATATATTTATTGTCGTTGAAATTAATATAATTATGAATTAAAATCAATTTGATTTTGATTTCTTTTTATCAGCTCCTCTAAACTTTGATGATCTATCTTTCTTTTTATCCTTTTTCCCTCGTGTTTTCACCGATTTAACGCTCCTTTCGATAACTTTTTTCTGATGATTCAATTGAGGAAATAGCTCTAAAAGAAAATAAATAATTCATTTTGAAATATTAAAAATTTATAATCAAATTTGCAAAAGAGTTTAGTAAAATTTTAAAGTTTAGTAAAGTTTAATTATAATTTTTGCAATATATCATAATAATATTATTAATTATATTTAAGATAATAATTTTTCATTGTAAAACTGTTTTTTCGTGTGATGTGTATTTTTTAGAAATATTTTTCAATTATTTTTAAAAATAGGACATAAAAAACATTTTGCTAATAATCTAAAATATTAAATTCTAATTATAATTACAATTTTTTAAAAAATTAATCGATTTAATATATTAAAAATTAGCAATTTCTATTAAAATTACTGTATATAGAAAAATACATAAATACTTATATGAACTAAATAAATAAATTTAGAAATGAGGCTTCAGATAAATCAACCAAATTTTACACAAAATAATTTTTACTAAACCGTTCGTCATTACATATTCATTATTTCGTTATTCATAAAATTGAGGTTACTCTTCAAAATAAATCTAATATATATTCAGATATTAATGAAACCATATAATTGAATAAATTAAAAATTGATTTATTAACCAATAATAAGATTTTAAAAAATTAAAGACAAACCTCTGGACGATTCTAACGCATTGGAAGCGGCATTCATTTCCGCTTCTTGAATACTATGACCAGTTCCAGTTGACAAGCGTTGATCGCGAAAATATACGGCCACCACATAGACGCGAGTATTTGTCGGTCCTCTGCACTCGATAACTCTAGAGTATTAATTGTATTCATTAAAAAGTATATATTATTAAGACTGGATTCAAATTACTTATAAACTGGAATATCAGGTTCGCCGCCATCTACTGAGCGCAAAGTCAGACAGCACTGCTGTAGTTTGGATTTCGGGTCATTCCAGTCCTGATTCATTATGAAATCTTCTAATCGAGGAAAGAAACAGACCTCACAAAACACTCGGCAATAATCCTAATATTAAAAAAGATTAACTTTTAATGATTAACTAATAAGTGATAAATATCTACCAATCCTTTGTCAACATAAAGCGCGCCCAGAAATGCTTCCAACAGATCAGCTCTATCTTTGGTCTTAAGCTCGCCCTTCGCATAATTATAAATCGCTATCTGAGTCATTCCGAGATCGTCGCAAACCACTGCTTGCGTTTTGTTATTAACCAACGAACTCCTGAGCAGCGAAAGGTGTCCCTCGTGGTGCTCAGGGAAAAATTTGTATAGATATTCGGAGGCCACCAATTGGAGAACAGTATCGCCCAAGAACTCCATTCTTTGATTCGAACCGAGCGTCAAATTATTGAATCCAACGCTGCGATGCGTAAAAGCTCGCGCCAATAGGCGAATGTGCGTGAACTCGATTCCAGTAATTTCTTCAAACTTTTTCAACTCCTTTAATCGAGGAATAGACTCGATATAATGACGATCACCATTCGGCTCCTGACGCTGAAGTGGATGCTTCTTATAGTCGACCCAAACCTGAAGCAAATCATGATTGTCGCCAAATAGAGTGTTGGAGAAAATGCGATCCGCGACATGTATTTCTCCGTCCAGAAAGAGAGCGCCCATAAGCGCCTCAAAGCAATTGGCCATCGCGTGGCGCAACTCTAAATCGTGGCACAGGTCCGAGCCGTGAGCGTAGAGCATAAATTTGTCGAGCTGTAGCTTTTTGGCCAAAACAGCCAACTGCTGGTTCTGCACTAACGCCGCTCTGTAAGTCGCTAAACCTCCCTCTTCCAAATCCGGAAACATAAAATATAAGTGAATCGAGGATAAAAATTCGACGACAGCGTCGCCTAAAAATTCGAGTCTTTCATTGTGATTGATGTTAGACGTGGTCTCCTCGTTGCAGCCAAATCTGGACATAATGTTGATCAGCATATTAATGCCTCGCTTTCTGGTGTTCATGAAGTGAACTCGTCTGTCGCCGTATTGAGGCTGACGAATGCCGCAATTTGTGAGCGCGTTCCTCGCGTGGTCCGGATTTGTGCCGAAATTTTCGCGATATGACGGATGTGTCAGAGATAATTGTAGTAAATATCTATCAGTAAAACTGTAGCCAATTATTCCCTCTAAATATTGCAATGACTGATGAAAGCGTAAGTGACAGACAAGCACTGGTAGAAGAAGGGAATGCTGAACGATATCACATTGAATACCGGTTGTGTAAAAGCCTTTACTGCTTATCACAACAGTAACGTCTCGTTTCAAATCATTTTTCAATCGCATTTCTTGCAATTTCTCCTCTTTCTGAAGCAAAGTTTGTTTGTCTAAATAAGAAACTTTTTTCTTGTTCGCCAATAAATGCCTAAATTTAACATAATCTCTCCACGCTTTTTGATATTTTGGATTTCCGGCGTAACTGAGTTGAGGCGGACGTATACCAAAGTGCACAATGACTGGATAGCCATCAATGCTATTCGTCGTATTCAAGTTGCTGTCGCTTTTCTGCTCGCTTTTCGTACCATCTATTAGATCATCAGATTCGCGATCAATTTGGTCGACTCTCAGAGAAGAGGGTTTCATTCCAGGATAGGTCACAATCATTCCTTTAAGCTGTTTAGCAAACGTCATCCATTCCTCTTCGCTCATTGTCTTGTAATCATTGAGATTAACCTCTTCAACAACCAGTTTGTTGCTATTAATTAAATATTGGAGAATCACACTGAGAGACAGCAATTCCTTTCCGTCGTCATCTAATAGGCGCGAAAATCTGGGCATGAAATGAAATCGAGGACAGCCGTCATCACCGCTCGCTTTTAAATTCAAGTCAACCAATTCAAGCAATTCGATAAACACAAACGATGTAAAATATTCTAAATCTTCGACATTAAAATTGGTGGGAAAGGTCTCCTCAACGAATGTGATCGTGTATTCAATGTTAAAGCGGATCACTTTACACGGCGGAAGATTATTGAGCGGCGAATGAGAAAATAATGAGTAACCTTCGAAAATGAAATCGTGTCCATCGTGTGATATAGTTGTGGGAAATTTTGTTAAAAAATTTGTGTTTGGATTGATGGCAATTCGGTAGTGAAAGAGTCGATCTCTGTTATTGCTGTTGGCGTCACACAACGCCAAGTGTTCCTCTCCTGGATATATACCGTGACGAATGCCGGTCTTTCGAGCTTTCGAACTGCACCGACAAAGAGGGCCGTCATTCATCTAATATAATAAATCAACATATGCTTCGATTTTATTTAAAACAGCTATCATTTCAAAATTAAGTATATTTTAAACGTTAATAAGTTTATAATTAATTTTAAAAAAACAGGAAAATAAAAATACCAATAATGTTATTTTTTTATTTAATATTATAAACTATACATTTATTTGAAAAATACTATAAATTAAGATATCATTAAAAATTTATTATAACCATACCTCTCCGGGATCGTTATACCAAAGCTCTTCATGCAGTCTCCACGGATGCGTTTTTTTGCGTTGTAATTCTTCATAAGCAGTGTCTTCACATTCATCATCATTGCTATCACTTTCAGAACAAGACGAGTCGCTACTCGTAACTGTAATTATAAATTATAATTGATATATTTATAGAATTATTACAATCTTATAAAATAACCGATATTTAGTATTCAACAAACTATAATAAATATTTAATTTAAAAATGCATCCAAATTTAATTAATAATTAAATAAATCTGGTAAAGCCATGTATATATGCTTTCTACAGAACTCATTTTTGAAATGAATTCTTTAATTAAAATTCATTAGAATTTTAAGAAAAGTCATTTTCGTTCAAATTTAAATAAATTTAAATAAAATTAATACTTGACGCTTTAGGAGGTTTAAGTTTGACTTTTCGCGGCGGGAATTGAAATTCGGGTTTGAGAGCTTTGGCGCGATTGGCGCGCTCTAATATGCACTCTTTGAATTTGGCTCTCAGTTCGATGAGACGAGCTTTTCCGGTAACACATTCGGCGTTATCGCGCTTTGGTTCGTAAAATAGGTCCGCAGGAGAGCATCGCAACCAATTAACTGTTTTGGTGAACAACTCCTCGCTCTCTATATTAGTATTATTTCTCGGTAATGACTTGACGAGTGACTCCTTTTTGTTTGTCGAACACTTTTGACTATTATCTTCAGAGACTCCATTATTAATGACTGGATTGTTGGTATCATTTTTGCTATTATTTAATAAGCACTTTCTCTTTTTGACGTCCGGTTCGTAAGTGCTTTCATTCTTATTAAAATTACTATAATTTTTTGACTGATAAGACTTCTCCACTTTTCTTTGATTGTATTTTGATTTAAACATATAGCTATTGTTATATGTTTTACTCTTATAATTATAATTAAACATGTCGTCACTCTTTTGGTCTGCTTTGCCATAAGATTTTCGACCAGAATATGATTTGTTTTGCTGCGAATGCGATAAAATAGTCGAGGAATTCGGTGTAGATTTTAAATTAGGGCTACAATTGTTGTTATTGACGCTCGCAGTGATTGACGGACCGATCGGGGCGTGAGTTCGGCTCGCATTATAAGTTGTCAATAGCTTAGTCTCAGCGGTTTGTGGCAAATATGCGCCACTGTTTGACATAATCGATGGCACAGAATATTGGGCGCCAATTAATGGCATTCGGTTTATGGCGTTCCACGAGTTGATCGACATCTGACTCATCACATCCGTCGACAGGTATGGCAGCGATTGCCTGTAAGCCAGACTCGGCTGCGCTCCCATAAGAGCGCCGCGCGGACAGAACAGCGCCGTTTGCGGCGAGTGGTGTGCCGAGTGGTGCGACATGTGGTGACCTGAATGGTGACCCGAGTGGTGGCCCGAGTGGTGACCAGAGTGAACCGATTGGCTCTGACTGTAAACCAAATTGCTATTACTATTAGTCGGCCATAACTGCGATAAACCGCTCCACTGTTGAGCCACTAATGGCATGAAATTATTAGCGTTTGTACTATCGTTTGGTCGACTATTTGACGGCAATCGCAGAGACATTGTTATCACAATTAATGCGTTTCTCAGTTATCACTCATCGATCAAACAAAACCATTTTAAAATTATAATAACATAATTAAAATTAATAAGGCGTGCGTTTTGAGCGCACACAATATAGGCATAAATAATCTAAACTGAAGTGAAGATTAATCACAATTAAATGATAGATAAGTGATGGCAAACAGAGGTAAACATGAATCGAAATGTCAATCGTTAGTCAATCAAAACACAACTCCACTCAACGCAACACATTATGCGAGTGTTATTTATGGCGCGAACTCATTGACGGCTGTTATCATTACAGTAATCGCGTTGTGTTTACGATGTGTTCATGTTTTGATGTTTCGGTGAAGAGTTCGCGATAGACATTGATTGACAAACACGCGATTTTCTAATTTACATTTGTTTACTATATATATGCATATTTATCGCTAATGAAATGGACGCTAACGTCAAGCGATTTATTCTTCACGTGAGTTATTGTTACAAAATATGTGTTTTATGTTATTTTTTCAATTTGCAAAATTTGCTAAATTAGCTAAACTTTCTAACAAAAACATTTGTATCACTTTTTTCAGAGCGAAGAAGATTTGAAGTTCGAAGAAGACATACTTCGAAATTCGTATTCGATTAAGCATTGGTTGCGTTATGTCGAACACAAGAAGGATTCGCCGCCAGAAGTGGTGAATATGGTGTACGAGAGGGCTCTCAAAGAACTTCCCGGAAGTTATAAACTATGGAACGGATATCTGAAGCTGAGAGTCAACCAAATTAAGGGCAAACTCATAATCGATCCGCTCGTCAAAGACGTGAACAACTGTTTCGAGAGAGCGCTGGTATTCATGCATAAAATGCCGCGAATTTGGATCGAGTTTTGCCAATTCCTGATGACTCAGATGGAGATCACGAAAACGCGGCGCACGTTTGATCGCGCCCTTCAGGCGCTCCCAATCACGCAACACAACCGCATTTGGACGCTGTATCTCAAGTTCATTAAATCGCATAACATTCCCGAAACCGGTGTTCGAGTTTACAAGCGTTACCTTAAACTACAGCCCGAAGACGCCGAAGACTATATCGATTACTTGCTGTCCGTCGACC
>JAQIYA010001585.1:0-12282 GCA_034699355.1 Microtritia minima | reverse complement strand
TTTGATGCAATGTTAAACGCTGTTACACACCAATTCGTTTAAGGCTGGCATTTGCGTTCAGCGATGAGCAAACGCTTTCATTCACAGTCGAAGTATTGATTTTGACTGGTCTGCCAACGAGTGCCACTTTTCCATCGCTTATATTTTGTGTGCGATTCCTGTTTTGTTTCTGTACGCGAACCGCATCGCAACTGTTTTTTTGTTGGTTTGATTTATCACTTTTGGTTTTGCTAACCAGTGTCCAAACATCGAATGATTTTATGTGTTTAATTGATGGCTCGAACTTATAGACTGTGTGTTATTGATGGATACCTTGAATATGTTGGCTCAACAATTTTTTTGTTTATATGAATGCAAAGAGTAAATATTTGATTGAGTCGAGGCGAGCGATCATCAATAACCTGCCATAAGTTAGGTTATCTGACGTTGAATAATCAGACCATTAGATATTTGCCACGAGAGACGCTAATACAATATTTTGCGTTCGTAAATGTTTTAGAGAAACAAACCAACAGAGAGTAACATCAATCGCGTTGATTACTTTTGGGGTTTATTTCTTTTTTCCAGTCTCTCCACTATTGCTCTTCATTTATCTTTCTCTATTCTCTTAACGCTTTTGTTTTCTATGGTATCTCGAAATTGCTTGAGGCCTGTGTACAAACTTTTGTTCATAAAAGCAATACATATACGACTAAAAGTATTTCTTTACCAAATTAATTAAATTAATTTACCACATGTTCGACCATTTATTACTATTATTAAGTAGTACTCTATTTATTGTTAATCTTTATCAAATTTTCTCAGCCATTAAATTATGTATTTCTCTTTAATTTTTTTTTTTGAAAACTTCTTATATTTCTTCTATAAATACTAAATCATTTCGCAAACGAACACGTTTTATATCAACTTTTCTTTTTGACTTAATTCAAATTTTAATTCGTAAAATTTTATACTATTTAATACTATAAATATAATATTCTTTTTACTCCCGTTTTATATAAATTGTAAATGTTTCAAAAGTAATAAACATATTAAATATGTTAAGTATCTCAAACCAATTCCCATCCACTATCCATGCGTCGTACAACTCGTTACTAAGTCAACATAAGTTCAAAGACTTGTCTTTAATTTTAATAAAATAATCTTAAGGCACTTTAATGAGACAATACTGAATCTAATCATTGATACATTTCTTATGTTTTACGAATAGACAGATCTTAATGCAGAACAACAGTCAAAGCAATACATATATGTATTGCATAACTTAATTTATAATAATCTTTATATACCTAAGATATCAAATATATTAACCATTTTTCACAATATGTTTATAAAATATATAAAGTCAGATTTTAAGTTAATAGAAAATTTTTAATAATGGTAAATGATATTAAAACAGTATACTAAATAAAACAAGTCTGTAAATTATACATGTTGTAGAAACCAAATTTAAGACAGACAAAGGTGTAAGTTAGACGATATTATGATATTAAATGATAATTTTTTTAATTTTTAAAAATCTTTAAATATTTAATTTATTAATTAATTTTGATATTTATTATCCTAATTTAGATTTGATAAGCCGAGGCTTATCAACAAATGTGAAATTTATCAAATATAGTCCTTTCGGATAACTTTGGTTAATAGTAAATTAGGTTTATTTTGTGGGCTTATAAAGTATATAAAATGTATAAAGTACTCCCTCGAAGATGGCACTCGATTTTTGCAACGAAAATAGTTGCCAACTCAATAACTTGCTATCATTAAGGTTTAGTTATTTATTGTTTTAAAGTAAAAATATAATATAATAATAATAAAATATAATATAATGGATTATAAAAAATATATGTTAATTCATTTTTAAACAGATCAAAAATTATTTTATAGACAGTTTTATTTAATCTTTGCAATATTTCATATTTAGTTTCTAAATTTAAATTTCGAAATACGTGTTGTCTTTATCATTACGGAAAGTTGTACTATTAAATTAATTAACAATTAAGAGCGAACGATACTTTGCGATAAAATTCAAGAAAAAATTGAATGTTTGTAAAAGGTTTTATTACTAATCGGGCTATACATAAGTGACAACTATAAAAGATGCCATCTGTATGTCTTATATATAGGATGTGCCTATCAATGCTAAATTAGAGTGATATGCATTATAATTAATTGTCTCTTTTTGTTGCTTCACTACTTTCATTACCTAATTTCACTTTACAGCACAAAACTATACGAACTTATTTAATGATTAATTAGTAGAAGCCATAGAAATGATATCATTTTTCATGCTGTATATCATCCCATATATCATCCCATGAGAAATTAAAACTCGTCAATTGTCAATAACAAACTTCAACATTATTATCGTGAAATAAAATATAGTGAGAGCCAAGAAAAGTAGCGCTAAAGAGAGTGAACCACTACAGCCAAAAAATGCTGTTATACCGAAAGAGCACTAATTCGATCAACTTATGGGTACTCTTCGTTTGTTTCTTAGTTTACTAAGCTTTTGTTTTTTATTTCCCGTGATATTAAATAGAGTGATAAATGGAGGCATTTCTCTCTCGAGAATTAGTTTGCGAATATCAGAAATAATGGTTCATAGAGTGTCAGTGCATGTAAGCTCTCTCTGTAGCAACACGTTAATAGAGGCTGAAAGAGCTCATCCGGAAAAGACGCGTCGTGTCGTACAAGAGTAGCGTCTAAATGATCAGCTCTTCCTTAGCTCTGCTTATTTCCTATAGATTCGCATCATTTAAATTGTAAATTATTAACAACAATATTAATGGCTATCGTATTGTACTATATTTTATTAAATTTTAATGACATTGTTTAAGTATTTGTAATATTGAAATAATTTTGTTGTGAAAATTGCTAAAACACTATGACTGCGATTAATGTTTAGACACGCATTTATTTTGTTACTCTATCAGTATTTTATTCTCAGTAATATTGATTGTTCGTGCAATACGAATGACATACTTTGAGTAATTTATTATAATAATTAAAATACTTTAATTATTTATAGATTTTTTAATTAGTTTGATATCCAGCCGAAGATATGTTCGCGTCATTTTGTTTATAAGCAACAAATATAATATAATTATAAATGTGCTGATTTTAACATTGAATTTAAAATTGTAGACATGAATTTACTTAAGCAACAAAATTGATGCATTTTGTGAATACTCGCTTTGTAAGCGCTTTTTATACTTGAACTCATAGATTTTCAACAATACTCTTACAGTACAACAATCTATTTTTAATATGTTGTGGGTTTCATTATAACACGTCATTAATTACATGCAAAATAATGTTAATTAAATTTGTGAATTAAAATTATTAAACAAACGCTATTGTTATGAACAATATTGTTTTGTAAACTCAGCTAATATTATTTTAAAAGAGGAAAATTTTGAAAAAGGGATTTAACATCAAAACACTAGCAGTCATTAATTATTAGAACACTTAAAGCCATTCATAACATTATTATAAGCATTAATTAAAAATTATGTTTATAAACCTATTTATAGTTAATAAAAATCATAGTTTCGCAGACTTATATTTGACTACACTGTATAAAAAAATTTACTAAAATATAAATATAGCTTTGAATTATTAAATTTATATTTATAAAATTCTTCTTACTTTTTTTATTATCAACGATTTGATGTCACAATCTGTGATGTTAACACGTTTCGATTGGCAGTCGCCTAAACTTCTTCAGTTAATTGCAATTTTTGAAGTCATTTAACTTAATGTTTGATTGAATTGAATGTTTGCCACTCTTAAACTGACAAAGTTTGCAAACAGTAATTTAGGCATTTGGGAGAGTTGAGAGTTAATCGTTTGCGATCATATTTTGTTGATATAAAAATTGTTGAATATTGTTTATTATTTTAATGTTCATATAGCTTAACCCCAGAATTTATATTTATTAAAATATTGCCAATACCCTTGTCAGGGACAAGCAATATCGGAAGTGATGGCACATACAAACCATCTTTTTTAACAGATCAAGAATTGAAGCATTTAGTACTTGAAGTAAGTTTAATATTTAAATTTGTTATATAAAACAATTTTTATTATCATAAGTATTTTAAATCTGTACATATTTTTTACATTAATGTATGTTTAAACATCTACATAATTGTTTGCATAATTAATGATAAATGCTGAGCTTGAGTTGAAGCATATCGAGCTTATAAATAACCATTATATTTGTCAAAATAGGCAGCCGATGGCTTTCTATTCGTTGTTGCGTGTGATACCGGAAGAATAATTTATGTTTCAGATTCTGTTACTCCAGTATTAAATTATTCTCAGGTATTGTTAAATATTGAATAAAACTGTTTATGACATAAGACAAGTTTAATGAATGAGCTGCACATGACAGTCAGATTTCTTCAATTCGTGCATTTATGACGTGACACATCCCGATGATGTCGATAAACTTAGAGAGCAATTATCATCTCAAGAGTCTCCAAATCCCTCCAGAATTCTCGACCTTAAAAGTAAATAACACAACAAATTTGATGACATATTTAATATTATTAAACAATAATATTGTTAACAATAAAAGCGGGGACTGTGAAGAAAGAAGGCCATCAAACGGCAATGCGCTTATGTATGGGTTCGAGACGAGGCTTTATCTGTCGAATGAAAATCGGTAGCTCTCAGACGGACGCGTTGTCTCACAACGCCATTCACAAAATGAGACACCGCAACAGTTTAGGCCAATCGCCTGATGGCAACGCTTACGCCGTCGTTCACTGTACCGGCTATATTAAAAACTGGCCGACGTCGGCCACTCAAATGGACCGAATGGACACCGACGATGGTCACGGCGGGAGTAACTGCTGTCTGGTAGCGATCGGAAGGTTGAATATGACATACAATTCAAATGCCAGCGATTCGTTTGCCTCCAATTCGAATAACGAATTCATATCAAGACATAGTATGGATGGAAAATTTACGTTTCTTGATCAACGAGTTTACGCACTTCTGGGATATCAACCGCAAGAGCTATTAGGAAAAGCGTGTTTCGAATTTTTTCATCCCGAAGATCACAACCATATGAAGGACAGCTTTGATCAGGGTATGAGTTCATAGTGTTTTGCTTTTGAAAAATTGTAAATTACAGTTTATAAGAGTTTGTTTATTTGATAGTACTTAAATTGAAGGGTCAAGCGATGTCTGTAATGTATCGCTTTCGAGCTAAAAGCTGTGATTGGGTTTGGTTGCGCACCAGTAGTTTTGCCTTTATTAACCCGTACTCGAATGATACCGAATATATTGTCTGCACAAACACGTCGGCTAAGTATGCGTTTCAGACTTGAATATTTGCTTAATTAATTATATGATATATATTGAAAGGAGTTTACACCATCGAGAAAATAGTGACTTAAGCGGTCAACACGAAAACCCGATGCCGACGGACTCGACTATAGTCCATCAGTACGAGACTCACTCTATGCCAAGCATTAGCCTCTTAACAGCGCAGTCCACAAAACCAGAAGGAATAGACTATAGTCTGCAGCGCTCGACCGGTGTCTACCCATCAATGTTACCGCCGGCGAGACCGCCACATATTCCAAATCAAGACATCGATAGGCGATCATCGAATGCGAGCCAAGTCTACAACGCTTACGATCACTCGTCAGCGCAGACCCACAACACGCTGTGTTACCCGAGCGGCGCCAATGCTGTCTCCAATTTATCGGTTTCCAACTCGTTGTCACAAATGAGTAAAAATAATGCGCCATCAAATGGTGGGCCGCAAAACTCGTGGACTTCGAGGCACATATCTCGGGTAATTGTGTTCATGACAAACAATTTGCGTAACAATTAACTAGATTTTCGCGGCAAAATTTAGGCCGAAGTCTATAATCAAGGATATCATCAGTTAAATGCTTCGCGATCAGCAACAGGTCCGACCTATACTCAGCTCAATTCGCTGAACTCGACGACTGCCTCTCGAGGTTAATTGATATTGATTTGAGTATTTGCCATTAATATATCAATTGTATTCAATTCTAAATAGGAATGTGGGGACAGTGGGGACAAAGCAATACGAGCGGAGAAACAGCTTCATCTGCGAGTCACGCGTCGCCTCACGCGAGCGGAATCGCTGCAATTACAAGCGCTGGTGTCAGCCATCAGACTAACGAATTGTCTGATATGCTTCACATGTTGGGACAATCAGAACAAACTTCTTTTGAAGACTTATCGATGTTCAGCTCATTTAACGATAACATGCAATAATAATAAGCCAATCATTCGCGAAATATATTGGTTTATATTCTTCGATCGGCAAACATATCATTTTTTAATTTGATTAATGTTTAATAAGTTTAATAATAATTATTAATAAAACGAAATTAAATGAATTAAAAATTGATTCTTTCGAAACATATATAATTGGCGTTATATTGTGTTGTGTTTATAGTTACTCTAATTTTACGACGATAGCCCGCGGGTTATCGAAGAAACATAGATTGCATCATTTATGCCACTATATTGTTGTAAAGTAAAATACAATACATTATCTTTACTATTAATTTCAGAATCTATTACGTGGTATTAGATTCGGGCTATACATGGGGTGCGGGCTATCGTAAAATTAGGGTAATTAATACGATAAATATTCGAAATACTTATTGACGGCATATTTCAGTTTTTAGAAAAAATTCTTTAATTAGCATAATGTTCCGCTTAGTGCTAGCATTTAAATTCTCTATTCTATCCTATTCTAAGAAATTTTAGTAATTTGTCCGCTTATAGATTCGGAACATTGCACTAGTGATGAGCATTTTAACACAGGTTAACCTTTTTAGAAAGGTTAACCCTCGGATAAAAACATAGATTTAACCCAGGGTTAAGGTTAAAGGTTAATGCGATCATTAACCTAGGATTAACCCCGGATTTTCTAGCTTAACCGTTAGACTAAATTCTTAAAATAAATACATGAAAATAAAAATTTAAAAATTAATATAATATAAGCAAAGTTACTAAAAAAGCTTAATATGTAAATTGAGATGCATATAATGACTATAGACATCTAATTATATAGTCATGAATCATGGTACTTGATTATAAAAATTTGCTTAAATCCGAAAATTTCAGCATTACAGGTATAGAATTTCGGCATATAATTGTTGTGCTAAAATCGAAAAATTGCCTTAATTGAGGAATAAGTGTATATTATTATATTGTTAATTCATAATTTCATTGGATTGCAATTAAAATAACTAATCTGTGAACAACACTCGTGAGCGTTGAGCTGAGCTCAACTATATTTAACTTGAGCTACATTTTAATTTTTCAACTTCGAGTTTCAAGTATTGATTTTGTAAAAAAAGCTCATTACGAAAATGAAAAATTGAAATTGCTTTTATAGAAACTGTAGACAAGTCTAGTTTGAAGTGTTCGACCGGAATATTTGCAAATAAAATTTAATGTTTAACTAATTTCCTTATTTTATATTTTATTTTATATAAGAGTTTACAATAATGAGTATTAAATATATTAAATTCAGATTTCTTATACAGTATTAGTGTCATATTAGTATAACACAATTAGTTGGGTAACGTATTGCATAAGTTTTTATGTTAATTGTCATTTGGTAAGCATTGTGAAGCATAAGTATTGCTATATAATCTTTAAATATTACATTATATTTGTATCAAATCTATAAACTAATAAAATCTATTAAAAGAAGCTCTTATATTGAATGTTACATAACATACATTGTGTTTAAAATAAGTTTAATAAGCATCAGTTCCGCCGTAATTTCGATACAGTTGAGGATAAATGGCTGCAGTGCTTGCCTGTGACTGACCCGCAACGTCAGCGCCTCTAACCTTAACGTAGTGGTCGGTCGGCTCAATGAGGCGCACGTATTTGACGCCGTTTTGCTGTTCGTCCCGTTTTCGACAAACACACGAAACGACGCCTAAAACCGCTCCCATCACCAGAAGAATCGCTACTATTTTCAGGCCAAACAGAAAGCCTCGATTTCTGGGATCAGTGAAAAAGTTGTAGTCATCGGAGTTGTCATTACAGTCGCATCTGTGATCGTCACTGCATTTGGCGAGTCCTGTGTTACTCTCGTTTCGAGTGGTGGTTATGAGTAATTCAAAACCGCTGCCATCGATATCGTGGCTGAGGTGTGCGCTCCTAAACGATAGCACCACAACGTTGTCGACCGCACTGTAAGACTTGTTTATTATTAGCTGTTTGTCGATTCGGGCGCCAGATATCAATCGAGTGGTATTGGCGTTGAAATGGAGTCGCAAGTAATCGCCAATCCGTGGCCAATGTCTTAATCTCAAGTAATTCACTCTCAACTCAATACGATTGCCTTTCGGCGTCACGACTCGCAGTTGACAGTCCAGGTTTGGCCGATACGAGCGACGCGAAGCCCGAACTATAATCCACGACTTTCGGCAATTGTCGAGTTTGATCTCTCCATTTATGTGCCCGTAATTACAGTAGTTTTGGGCGTAATAATTGCGCTCATCGTTGTGGTCGTCATCGTCGTCGTCGTCGCGATCGTCGCGACCAGTGGTCACACTTAAACAGACGCAGAGCACGACCGACGCGACCGTCAAATACCAGTTCACGGCTCTCATCTTTTACAGCATTTCCTTTCAATGCTTTAACGATTACACAAAAAATTATGACTCAAACCTTCGATCACAATACATATATATTTTCTTTTGTCGATATTTGACTTTTGACATCATTTATTCGTTACAATTGAAAAAATAATAATAAATTGATATGAAATGATAAGCGAACACATGATATGATACGAAACACAATGTAATAGTACGCCAACACTCGTTATGTATAGGATTACATAACCAAAAATGCGGATCGCATTGATAGGCAATCCTTTGAATTAGATTTAGTTAACAATTTCCAAATGATGCCAATTTGAAAACATATTTACCGACAATGAGTTACGCGAAACGGCATTATTGATGCGACTCTTGCTTACCATTAATGCCTAATTAAACAAACATTTTCGAGAGCTGTTATCACAGTCTCGTTATCGCGATTTGCTTATTGCTGTAAACAGTGATTCGCTCACTCATGTAATGGTATGAATGATAGCAAATTAAACAACAATATTCAACAAACAACTGACTCACTAAGCTATCACTCTCTCCACAACTGTACACCAAATTATATTCAACACGAGCAGAGCAACTAAATGTGTCATTATATGTGTTTTCAGCTATAATTAAGTTAACTAAAGTATTAAAAGTTTATATCATAGCTTATTATATCATTTAAAATCAATTAAACTTTTCTATTTTGAGCTCAGCAGAGATTAAAAGATCACTCTTGAGCTAAACTTATGCTTATCCTTATCCTTATCTCTCTCTCTCTCTCTCTCTCTCTCTCTCTCTCTCTCTCTCTCAACACCTGACTTCCAACTATGTTCAAAAATCCCTGTGAGTGCACAAACCGTATTACACAGAGTGTGGTCGAAAAAATTCACCTTTAATTATTTTTTAATTATTACAAATATAAATAATAGAAATTTTCTATTTAATAGCCTTTATTAATTGAAACTTCCCAATAGCCGACATGCAAAATCTTCATAAATTAAGTTGTTGTCAATTGAATTATGCACGACTGATATAGCATTTTTGGTCCACTTTCACTTTACAGTGTTTTTCATTTTCTAAGAGATCTGTTTCAGGGCCTGAGAGAAGTCGTCCCACAACTAACTCTGTGTTTCGATATTTAAGAGAAATACAAGAGAATTTCAAATTTCCAAACCTAAGAGCGTTAAACCTTTAATCCATTTATTTTCCAAAACCTAAGAAAAGTATTTCTAAACTTATGAGAAGTGATTTCTTCAGTAAATATAATAAAATTTATTGATTGATATACTGTTTTATAATTTAATTAACCAATATTTTTTATTTAGACATTTAGGTAACTTTTAACTGTTAACTGTGAACTAAAGCCATTAAAAGCATTACTGTTAAAATGTTATAATAAGATAGCTTATGAACATTTCTAAATGATTTACAGGGTTAGCACATTAACATTATATTATGTAATGAACATTTTAATGTTAAAAGCTTTATCATGTTTTGTTTCAAAACATGATTAAGTTTTATCAAAATGTACAGCTGTTTTAATTCTTAACTAAAATAATTGTATTAATTAATAAATTAATAGATGCACTTAAATTTTTTTTGTAGTATATAAAAGTCGAGATAAGTTGTATAAAACCACAAGTATTTTACTGTAAATTCAAAACTTAAAATGAATTTTTTAATTCATTTAAGTTTGTTTTTAGTTTTGATTAATATACACTTTGAAACAATATTGTGTGCTCAAGAATATGCGCCAATTATATCAACACCAAAGGGCAAAGTTAGAGGAATTGTTAAGGAATTGGATGACGGAAGGAAAATGAATTTATATCAAGGCATACCGTATGGTTAGTTATGTTATTCGCACCTAAGTTTTATCAAACAAATATAGTTTTTACAATTAATTATTAACTAATATTGAATGTTATGATAATCAGTTTAATTTTCAGGTAAGCTAAGTATAAACTTATTTTATAAAAATTTAAACAAAATTATAAGTATTAATTTAATAATTAAGAATAATGTTATATGCATTAAAAGGTAAGCCACCGATAGGACCGTTAAGATTTGACAAACCTGTGGCGACCGACAAGTGGGACGATGTGTACGACGCCACCAAATACCGCAACATGTGTATGCAGCCCGACGTTGTCGAGCCCGACAATAACATTCCCGACGAGACCGACAAAAACGAAGACTGTCTCTTTCTCGACGTATGGCTTCCGTCCACACCCGAGCCGAGCGGCAAAAAGCGATCAGTTATGGTGTGGTTTTATGGCGGAGGCTTTGAAACGGGATCCATATTCTCGTTGGCTTACGATTCCAGATATCTGGCGGTGTTGGGCGAAGTGATCGTTGTGACAGTCAATTACAGAGTCGGTCCGTTTGGCTTCCTTTACGGCGGCACGAATGACACCAAAGGAAATGCCGGTCTTTACGACCAAATATTGTCACTCAAATGGGTTCAGCAAAATATCGACGCGTTCGGCGGTAATCCCGACACCATCACTGTATTTGGCGAGTCCGCTGGTATGTTCAGATTGCTTTAAAAATCATATGCAAACTTATTTAACAAAGCGTTATCTATCGCCGAACAGGCGGAATGTCTGTCGGAAGCCTGATTTTGTCGCCATTAAGTTACGGACTCATAAAGCGGGCAATCATGCAAAGCGGAGCGCCTAACTCTTACTTGGGAAGCGAGTCCATCGATTCGGCGAATGGCAAGACCAAGAGTTTGGCGGTCGCGTTGAAGTGCAACCGCACAGACGTGTCCGAAACGATTAAGTGCTTGCGAGGCATTGACGCCCAAATGATCGTGAATAGCGTGAAGTCGGCGCGCGCTAACGGCGAGTCGTTCGAACCGGTATACGGGACAGAATTACTGCCCACCAAACCGGTGGATGCGCTCAAAAGCGGCAAATTTAATCAAAATATTGATTTACTGTTCGGCACAGTCAGCAATGAGGGCGCGCTCTTTGTCGAGCAAATATTTCCAACGCTAAGTCCAGAGATTAAAGACCCGAAAATTTCAGTGTCGATAGCAATGGAAACCATTGCATTCATGTTTCTTCTGTTTCAAGAAACTTATGGCAGACAAGTGGCAGAGTTTTACCTGAAAGGTGTGAACGACAGCGATACGGACGCGCTTAGAAGAGCGGTGGCTTACAGTTTTGGCGACTTTCATATCACTTGTCCGACTGTGCTGTTCGGCTCGCTGTACGCCCAGTGGAGTAAAGCGAACAAAGCCTACGCCTACCGATTCACTCATCCGCCGTCCATTTCGGTGTTTCCGCTCTGCGGCCGAGACGGCGGTTGGATGGATGTCTGTCACGGCGATGACGTGGTCTTCCTGTTCGGCTTTCCTATTAAATTGAGAGGCATTGGCTATACCGAGGATGACTACAAACTGAGTGTTGACATGATTAATGTTTGGACAACATTTGCCAAAACTGGGTACGAATGCCTTTCAGGCATCGCTAAAAATAAAGTTTATAAATGTGATCGATTTTAAATATAATTAAAAAAATAGATTAATTGATAGTGTTTTATCTTCGAATATTAAGAATAACTAACAAATGAGAAATAACTTAAACTTATTAATGTTAATTCGTTAATCCATGACTAGCGTACCACCAAAACTAAACAACAATGAATGGGT
>JAQIYA010001584.1:0-12282 GCA_034699355.1 Microtritia minima | reverse complement strand
TCTTTAAGAAACAACTTGTTTTGACACTAATAATCTGTTCTTTATTATCGTTGTATCCCATTTTAGAAAATGATGTTTTTTAATAACATTTTAATACATATATATAATATAATTAATACAAACATTTAGAAATACTCAGCATTTTAACATAATATTATACACGTTTGCATAATAGTGTTTTATTTAATAGAGTTGAGCGACTACTCTCCTGTAGTTTAACGCATTTCATTACCTAAAATTATAAAAACATTTGAATAGAAATGCTTATAAGATTATAGCATATTAAAAATATTACTAATGTTATAATCATGGATAACATTAAAGTTATTTATGTATTAGAAAAAAGCTTTCCATAAAATAACAGAAATATAATTTTATACATTTTTTTTGTTTTATCATAACTCGTCAATATTTATAATTTGAAAACATTAAAACCTAACATTTATGATGCATAAACTATGCATTAAGCTTTTATTCCGGGGCTAAACTCGACCGCATATATCAAAACTACACTAAAACTTGTATCCTTCGCGAGCCTTAACACACAATCCAATAATGGAGACGAATCTTTATCTTAAATTATTCAAACAATTACTGTTTAGCTTTCAGTTTAAAGAGAGAAAGATTTTAAATATTTATTTCGCAATAATTTTAATGCAAGGTATGAATCGAGCGAAATTTAAAATGCATACAACCAAAACCATTGCGTATAACTTATTTCACTTCATACCTAATTTATTTTCAAAAAATTTGAATTTAATGATTTTTTTCTTCTGTTGGTAACTAAAATTAAATACGTAAAGAATTAAACGCATTTAATGTGATTATAATCGCTGTAACAATGAAATAAAATTATAATACATTTACAAACTAATTATAGTTTGAAAATTAAGTAATCACTCGAAATTAATCGACTATGAATTTTTAATCGTGAAAAAAAAGTAAATAACGTTCGAGTCTGCTATTTTATTTCCGGCATAAGCGTAAAATGCGATCAAAAAATAAAAAATAGACTAAAGCGATAAACTGAATAAATGACACGAAATGTATTTTTTTGTTGTTAGACTTTTTTTTATAAAAAATTGGATTTAATTTCGAAATGATTTAAAATGCTAATAAATTAAATTTAATAACCAATATTAAGCGCAATAAATTTGCAAATAAATTATCATAAAAAAAAACTTTTTAATAAAATGTTGCCCTACTTATGCATCTTTGAGTGGCACTATGTTTCTTATAAATTATATTTTTAAAATGTAAATATACAATATGTGCTCTTAAAAGTTAGTTAAACACAAATTTTTTTATGAATATATTAATATGAAGTTTTATTATATGAGAGAGTATTTTATTTGATAAATAATTCTAAATACATATATAAAGTTTATAACAAATTGTATATAATTGTAACAAATTTTTATGATCAATGTTTTGCTGAAAAACAAAATTTAAAATTAAGAATTCCAAGATTAAAATCTATCAAAATAAAGAATTTAATTTGTTGTCTAAAATGTAAAGCTAAACAATTGATCGAAAGTATTCCAAAAATTTAGAACACTGCGATTAAAATCTAAATGCAATGAATATTTTTATTCGCTTAAAAAAATAATTAGCGCAAAATTAATTAAAATAATTGTTATTGTATAACTTATTTGATATATTTATATGATAATATTAAATAAATATTATTTTCAGATCTTTCAAAACAATAAATATATATCAGCGAATTAACATTTAATTATGAATTAAATTTACTGAAAATATACGAATATTTAACAGCAACAGATTTTTAATTTAAATTAAATTTTAATACAATTATTCATATATTTTTTTATTTAGCAAATAAGTTTAATATACGATAACTCTGTTATTTAACAACAACAGCAACAAAAAGCAAAATTACTTCTAAAATAACACGTAAAAACTCGTGAATGGTATAAATTAATTAAATATAACACGAGTTAATACAAAACTTATTAAAAAAGAAAACTTTTTCGCTATAATCTAATCTCGATTATCCATTAGCGAAGCGTATTTCATTACAACTCTGCTTCGCTTTGCGTCCATCAGTTTAAATCAAAGTCTCCTCTTTCTCCGATTTGATGACATAATCACTTAACAACATAAAGTTTTTTTTTCTCTCCACATTTTCAGCGCTCATTTTCGCGTCTATTTATGACGCAATTGTTTAGATTAATTAATTCTGGTTTAAAAAAACTTTGTACAATAAGGGGCTATAGAGGCGAAACATAAACAAAAAGATGAAACTCCGCTCATTGTGGGTCATACTCTATTGGCACACTTTATCGCAGCCATCCGTTTCGATAGAAATAGGTATTTTTTGTTGTTGTTGTTGTTATTATTATTATTTTTCTCTGCTATTATAAATGATTTATTTTATACTGAAAAAATCGGTTATTATTAATTTATTTTTATATCGTTGACATAGTCTATTAAAAACTGTTAACAAATTATAAAAACTAAACTAATAAATTTTTTAATGATATTATATGCATATTTTTGACGTATTTTATTTGAAAAATTAATAACTGACCCATAAATAATTGTATGTTGTTTTACAACAAAATACAGTTTAAAGTAAACTACATGTATATTATGATTATAAATATCTAAAAGCGTCACAATTAAATTAATTTGAAAACTTAGGGCATATATCGAACCCAAACTTATGGCAAACTCACAAATACGGGTACCTAAACCTGTCGACATACAGGCCTGAGTGGCCAATACCTAGTTATCCATTGGGAAACTCAAATTTGGCGTTCTTGCGAAACCCAAACCACTACCCGTCAGGTGAACGGCAATCAATCAGGCAATCGGCACGCGTGCCGCGACGCGAGGCTCAGCCGGACATCAGCGCTTTCACGGGCAGCAGGACTTTCGTCCAGGACTGGCAGTCCACAATTACCGACCGATTCAACAGTTTCTGGAATCGCCAAAAGCCGGTCGCGCCCGATGTTAAACCCGAAAAAATTGTTTTTAAACCGAAGAAAGAGTTTTGCGGGTAAAATTTTTATTAACTTTTTTTCTAGAAAAAAATTTACACTTATTATATTTTAAATTTTTAAAAATTTCCGTCTGTCTTCTTGCAGAGACTACTGTTACGCAATCAATGGCGTGGAAATTCCGAGCGACTCGACATTGCGTTCGGACACCGGTATTCGCATGAAACAGATTCCGTACGACATCGTCAACAGGCGAATGAACGCCAACGAGTACAGCGTCTACACTGATCTCATGTCCCAATACCAGCATCAGAGCCGTCCGGACAGCTATCAGCGGGTCTCGAGCCGCGATTACTCGGACGACGATTCGCGAGTGTCCAGCGCTGTGGTCAATATGTACGCCGCGCAGAAAATCAGCCGAATTGTGGGCCGAATTGCCTTCTCTCAGATCGGCGATAACATTCTGGCCCTGTTTGGTATGATTGAGGGTAAGGGGCGGACCATTAATAAATATCTTCTCTCTCTCTCGAATTAAACTAATAAAAAGTTGAATTTTAAACAAAAAAAATAGGTCTCGAGCCGAACCAGGAGTACGAGATCTACGCGTTCGAGTGGGGAAACATCGACAGGGGCTGCAAATCGATTGGCCGGCGTTTCGCGCCGAAGACCAACAACACGTTCGGCTACGGCTATCTTAGCGGTTACGACAACGAGTACGAGTATCGGGTGTCAGAAGTACGCATCAGAATCCGGTCAGCGAAGAACGGAGTGGCGCTCATTAATAAACTTATCATAAACAACATCACGCTCTTCAGCAAAAACGCTATACTCGGCCGATCGCTGGCCCTCTTCAAGAGGCCGCCCGAGTCGTACGGCGAGGCGCACCGCGATCTGCTTATCGACAATCGGCACGCTATCGCCTGCGGTATAGTTGGACTCGTGTCCAATCGCTGTAATGTCGGCGCGTATAGAGTGAACGCGAATTATTAATGAATCTATTATTTATTTTATGGCGCGTGCGATAAGTGTGTTAATTATATATATTTTTGTATTTCGTAAAATATTATTGTTTGAAAAAATTATGTGAATTACTGAATATAGTAAATAAATCAGACATAAACTTCTTGTTTTATTTAATATTTATACATTTATTTGTAATTACCCTGAAATTAATTTACAATAAATCTTTTAAAAGGAGTTAAAATATTAGTAAAAAAATAATTAACTTCACGCTCAACTGTTATACAATGTTCATTTGTAATCTCAATATATAGATTTACAAATGTCATCATTTTATGTTTAATCGTAAATTAAAAAATTGCGATAAACTTTCTTTTAAAAAAATGTTTGAACTAAACTTTGACTAGTATTAAATGTGTTATTAATCAAAATTTAATGAAATATTTGATAGAAAAAATATATTTGTTCAGTTATATATTTTTAATTTAATACAATTAATAAATTTATTAATTATACATGTATTAACCATTAAACCTTTAAAGGTTTATAATGAAAGCTGATTTAAATTCACTTAATATTAGCTAAGAATTTAATTCTTTATAAAATTTACATAAAATATAATAATTTTTAAAAAATTAAATATTAAACTTTACACTCAGTAGACTAGCATACGGTAACCCTTTATCACAAGCGAGTCATATCCGGCGAGCATTGATTTTATCAATGAGTCAAAAAATTTTGAAACTACGCTAAAATAAAAGTGATTTTCTGCTGAAATGGCTAAAACAAAATCATTTACTGCCAGAGCCACGCGATTATCGCCTAATTGGCAGAAAATAGTTGCCATAATGCAGCACTTGCTCGGACACCATTGACTCCATTCAAGTGGTGCGACTGTTTTGCCACATCATTGCCGAAAAAAATAGATTTTTTCTGTACATTGTGTGTGGTTAGGCGTCCATCCAAACAGTATCAACAATGAAGACCAACGAAGCCAACGCCAGGTTGTGGTATCTGTTGACCATTCTTTTATTGGTGTCGAATTTGGGTATACTTTATTTTCTTTAATTCACATTTTGTCGCAATTAAATAATTGTATAATTATTGCCTTAATTATGAAATAATTTTGTTCCTTATGTTATTATAGGCAAAGCTCAAAATTTGATCGGACCTCATAACGATAGCATTTCGATTACGAACCAAAATAAAGGTTAATTAATGAACTTATTGTTGAGAAATTTTAATCATACAGTATCAGAATTTTTTTTGTTGTTTAAGTTAACTTCTATTAATTTAACTTAATGAGAGACTTATTTTTAAAAAAATAAACAAATATAACATAATTATAAAATGTTTTAACCTATTTTTAAAAAGATCAAAATCCTATTCACTTGAAATTACCGGAGAACTCGATTAAAGATAAGAAAACCGTAGAACCGCAAACGTCGGAAACAACTGTTAAACGAAACTACGACTACAACTCACCGCTTGTCTACAATAGCGAACGCACATACAGCGGGCCACCGGCTAGAGATTATGGCGGAGCAGCACCTGGTTATGGGGGAAATCAGAGAGAGTATGGCGGCGAGAGAAGTGGCTATGGAGATGTGACCTCTGATTACCGAGGAGGAGGTGGAGGAGGAGGTTCTCCTTACGAACACAGTGGGTCAGGCTATGGAGTGAATGGTTCGGGTTATGGCGGACACCATTCTAATTATGGATCTCCGGATTCGGGTTACGGTAGACCGGGTTCTAACTATGGAAGTGCGGGGTCTGAGTATAGAGGAACAGGATCTGCCTATGGTTCGAGTGGTTCGGGATATGGAGAGGTTGGACATGGAGGAGGGGGTTATGGAGGGGTTTCGGATTATGGAGGTTCGGGAGCGAGATATGGAGCAGGTTTTGATTATGGAAGTTCTGGTTCGAGATATGGCGCTAACGGTTCCGATTATGGAGGAGCGGGACATAGGTATGAAGGAAGCGGAGCTGATTATGGAGGTTATGGATCGAGATATGGAGGTGGCGGACATGAGTATGGCAATCAAGGGTCGAGATATGGAGTAAATGGTTCGGATTATGGAGGAGTCGGGTCTGATTATGGCGGCTCTGGGTTTAGATATGGAAGAAGTTATGGAGGATCTGAATCCAGATATGGAGGTTCTGATTCTAGATATGGCGGTAATGGTCATCAATATGGAACAGGACCAGGTTATCAACATTCTGGATCTGGATATGGCGGAGGGGAAGCACATCATGGAGGTTCTGGGTCTGGTTATGGAGGAGGAGGATCTCAACATGTAACAGGATATGGACATCCAGGATCAAGTTATCAACATTCTGGGTCCGGTGGAACCGGATCTGGATATGGCGGAAGCGGATCTCATCATGGAAGTTCTGGATCTAGTTATGGAGGTGGATCTCAATACGAAACTGGACACCCAGGAGGAAGTTATCAACATTCTGGAGGATCTGGATATGGCGGAATTGGATCTTATCACGGAAGTTCTGGGTCTGGTTATGGAGGAGGAGGATCTCAATACGAAACAGGAACTGGACATACAGGATCAGGTTATGGATCTGGATCTGGAGGATCCGGATATGGATATGGCGGATCTCATTACGAAACAGGGGCTGGACATCCAGGAGCAGGTTATCAACATCCGGGTTCCGGCGAAACCGGGTCTAGATATGGCGGAACCGGGTCTGAATATGGCGGAAGCGGATCTCATTATGGAGGCTCTAATTCTGAATATAGAGGAAGTGGACCTGTTTATGGTGGATCGGGGCCTAGTTATGAAAGAACTGGATCTCAATACGGGACAGGTGCTGGTCATCACGGAGCGGGATATGAAAATTCTGGAAGCCGTTATGGACAGAGTGGAGCTGATTATAGACACGAACAAAGTTATGCCGGAGGAGGTTATGGCGGTGGTGTCCCTGCTTACGTGTCTGCTTATGGTGGCGCTCCATATGGTCAAACTGGTCAACATTCTGGTAAATAAAATTATATATTTTTTATAAAATAAAAATTTTTATTTTTTAAATATATAATAAATTCACTATCAGTTTTGAGCATTTATTAAAATTTAAATAAACATACTATACTATACAATGTTATCCAAAATTTAGTGAGATTTCAAAAAAATAATAAAAAAATATTAATATAATGCTAAAGTTATTATTAATTAATACACCAAATTTTATGAAAAATTTTTACAGGAATTTTTCAAAAAATTAATCTAATAAATGTGTCGATTTTTGCAGCAGGATATAACTCTGGATCCAGTTATAGCTCTGGGCCTAGTTATACCTCGGGTCACACTCAATCCGGTTATGGAGTTGGGTCTGGCCATGATTATGGTTCGGGTGGAGGATATGATTCGATGTATAGCGCCAGTTACGGTCCGACTCATAGCGCTGGGTATGGACCGGGACCTAGTAATCACTCTCAATATGCTACTCCTTATGGTCCCTCTCATCGTGAGTAATCTTTATATGCAATTAATTTTGAAAAATTTTATATAATTTTTTAATTAAATTATTTTTAATAATTATTAGAGCCTTATTAATAATTATTAATTAAAAAAATTTTTAAAAATAATTCTTTTAGAGAGTCATGGTTATGGACCATCAAATTATGGCGGCGATAGATATGGCGGCAGTTATCGAGAGCAGCCGACGTACGGTGCGAGTCATGGAGGCGGATACGGACATATGGCCGGACAGGCTGCCTATGGCCGAAGCGAGTACGGGAGAGACACTTATGGTCACGGCGGCGGTCAAGGCGGAAGGTAGCGGCTCAATAATTAGTTTGAATTTTAATAATTGATACAGTTTTTCCCCGGTTTAGGCAACTCGGATATAGAAAATAGAAAATATTTCTGTTTAGTTAACCATAATTTTCTGAATATGAGCAGAATAATTAGTTTTTCGATAATAAACTTATAGCAAGCAATCTTAAAATTACTCAGCTTTTCTCATAAACTAAATGTAATCAAATAACTGTATGAATTATTTTTAAATAAATATTGATGTATTTTAAGATTTATTTATTTTGTAAATTAAGTTTCGATTTTGGCAAAACAACTTTTTGATTGCCTAAATCGGGGAATTACTGTATTAATCAAACTGAATTTATAACTTTGGTTTAGTTACGGCTATGACCGGGGAGGGTATGGTCATTACGGGTCGGGCCATTCAATGTACGGCCATAGTAACCATACTATTGGCTTGATTTCGGCGGTGGTCAACATATCCGGTCTGAACGCGGAGCCGCCGAATCAGGTGAGAGGACGGATTTACATAAACGATGTCGACTCGCACACAGTCGTCGTGATGGGAGTTGTGGAGCGTATGTTCAACTCATTTACTTTAATTAATACTTTCGACGCTAGAAATTTAATTTTTGTTAATCTAATAAAACTAATATAGACGTTCCGCGGGACGAGTCGTTCATCTTTATAGTGAACAAATGGGGAGACCTGTCGCAGGGCTGCAAAAGCACTGGCTGTCGATATATTCCGCACCGTAGCGGTCGCTACGGTCACTACGGTCACTACGGTCGCTACGGCAACGACTACGAGGACGACCGACGCGGCATTCGGATCGTCGCCCGCAGCAACGAGAACGGCGTGATTTACGTGAACCACCTGCTGGTCAACGAGATCACCATTTACGGGCGAAACTACGTTCTCGGCCGCTCTATAGCGCTCCTCCCGAGGCATGAGGTTATCCGTCAGGACGAGCTCGCGTTGCGTAAGAAAAAGAAGAACGCGGACACCGACGACATCGGTATGCGTCAGACTAGCGCGACACTCGGGACACACGACGACCTGAGCGGTATACTGGCGTGCGGTATCATCGGTCTGGCGCCGAGTCATCACGAGTATAACAGGAACTATGATGATTACGGCGGCGGACATCAGAGTTACGATCACGGCCGCGGATACGGACACGAGTATCGGCCAGAGTCGAGAGGGTATGGCGGCGAACAAGGCTTTTATCGAAGCGCGAGCGGCGGTCAGCAGAACGTGACGAACAGCGCCGACGCCAGTCCTCAGCCGAGCGCACACACCGCCGATTAAACAGATAATTAACCGAAATAAATAAATATTAAATTATTTTTATAAATGCTGTTGAAATTAGATTATTTGGAGTTTTTCATAGTTAAATAGATTTAATAAAATCAAAATTTTTCAAATTGAATTCAGAAAAAAGTTATTATTAAAATCCTATCAGTTCTTTCTTATTGTGATTTATTTAATAGAAAAAGTTATTTCTAAACTTTATTTGACTCATTCAATACTGTATTAACTTTATATTTTTGAAATCAATACAACAATGGAATGGAAAAACAATTGCTTACCAAAAATACTAGACGCACAATGTATATATGGATTTCAATTGTGTGCGTTTCATACGCCATAAATTTCTAACAAAGTCTAATCAAAGCTGCATTTAAGCTCGAATATTGTTAATTGTGTTAACGGATCATAATAAGCGAATATAACAATATAAGTTAAGCTAACTTTATTAGCTGTTATTCAATTATGGTATAAATATAAATGCTATTTATTCGTCTGTAATTTAGTTAGTATTGCGAGTTAGCGCTATAAAATTTATGATCATATTTTTGTTGCACAATTATCATTTGAAACTTTCTGTAAATTAAAATATATGACACCAATTCTGAGTTTAAATTGATTTCATAAACATTATCATATTGTTGTTTGAATTTTCTGGTTATCACGCTATCGTTTTGAAACATTTTTATTTTTGGATTAAAGAATATAGATTTTACACTTAAAATAAACTTTATATTAACTTATTTTTATTATTTCATTTTTCTGCTCATATTCTTACTTAAAGTGATTCTTAAAAATGGCACGTTATTTGCGAACAGATAATGACAGAACATCTAAAAATATTTTCCAATAACATATAAACATTTATATAATTTTGTCAAAATTTAATTTAATTTTTTTATTATCAATATATTGATTTAAGTTTATATAACCTTAATATCATTTGGTTTTGTTTTTTGTTTTTATAAATCTATTGCTAAGTTCAGACTCGAGAAAATTTATTTAATGCATTATTTACGGACATTTTTCATTTCTGATTTGCTTAATAAAGTACGGTATTTTTAAGTCAAAAAATATTTTGCAAAACAACAAAAAAGTAGGCTAATGGTTGATGGATGACAAACATTGCAAATTAATGAGCTTTAAATTTTTGACTGCAAACAAAAGTGCATTTATAAATGAATTTCATTTCAAAAATGGTTTTTATGGGTAAATATAAATTTGACGTTAATTTTTTATAGGTTTTAATTTTCTTTAAAATATCGCATTAAAAAATTTTTCTAATTTTTAATATAAACAAAATTAATTTTTGATATTTTAGTGATGGCATCAGCGTTTTTGCGGACTCGCACACAGTTGTCAGCTTTAAAATGACGAAAATATTAAATTACTGATGAATCTCTGGTGATAACCGTCTTAATGTCAACAAAGCGAACGTGACTTTTAAATCATAACTGGTAATAGACGGCTAATCAACGATGAAATGTAAGAAATTTATTCACATTTAAAAACCCACAAAAACATTTTACATAATATTTTTATTTTAAAGTTACTAATTTTTAAATATCAAAAAAAAACACATGATGTGCACACATCTCAAGAATGTAAGTGCACTTAAAAGCTCAGCTAAACGTTTACCTGTCAGTAATAATTGAGCGCGTTTTATATAATAAAAACAGAGAGAAAAAGAAAGTGAAAACAAAATTGTCACAAACACGCCGAATATAGAGTTAACAATGCCTTTACGTCTTTAAGTTATAGTGCGAACAAATTTAGTTCACACTCTCCTCTCGATGTGCACAATCTCTTCCCAATTACTTTACGGCTGTCGTTGTGTTTTTTGTTTTGAGGCGCTTTTATTTAGCTATTAAACTGGTGGAGGCATTAATTTGCGCGCCGGTGTTTCGCAAGCCATACATAAATTATTGATCATAAGTTGTTGAGTCTGGACGCGGACGAGAGGGCGATGCTCTTAATTGGCTAAACTGTTCGGTTGTGTGGCATTTATTTTCTTGTCTTGTTTCTCTTAGTCTACACACTCGCACACACACACTCTCGCTCTCCTCTTCATTCATTCCCCTCACTATTTACTTCTAACATTTCGCTCTTTCTCTTTCCCATTTTATTAACAGGAAAAATGTTAGTTTATATAGACGATGAGCCAAAGAAACGAGAATAGAGAGATAGATGGATGAGAGAGACGGGCAAAAATGAGAGGACAGAAACTTCTCCTCTGTTTTTCTCACTCTCGCTCGCAATTTAGGCTCTCGTTTCGGAATGGCCTCTCCTTTCCTTCCAGCTATTAATGCCCTCTCAATCACAACTTATTTATTTTGCCTCTTTTTTCTCTTCTCTTTTATTTTGCTAACTCATTATATGAGTGTATGTAATTTTCTCTCCTCTCACTCCCTTCTCTCGCTAACTCTCTTACCATTTCCCGCAGCGATTTCAGTTCGAGCGTCATCTTTTCGCGACAACAATATTTTCCTTTCTGTTTCGTTTTCGCGGAGAGAGAGAGAGAGAGAGAGAGAGAGAGAGAGAGAGAGAGAGAGAGGGAGAGAGAGAGGCCTGTCTGGCCATTTCAGACTTATATCTTATTTTGTTTTATTGTCCAGTAATAAGCATTAACTTAAAGAGTTAGCTCTTTCTCTCTTTCTCTCTCTCTCTTTCCTATTTAGAATGACTCGACTCCTGAATTGGATTCAGTGAGCGAGAAAAAAATGAAATTATATTTGGCTGTTGTGTTGTTGTGCGCCAGTAAAGAGGAAATAATAACTGATGTTAAAACTGGTAATAAACGCTGAAAAATATGTTCGCATTAATAGCGCTGTTCACTGGCAACGAGTACGACATTGTTATTGCTGTTCAGCTAACTATAATTTCCCCGAAAATAAAATTATGTCAAAAATAAAAGTTTTATTTCGTATCGAAATCAGTGGCCCAACCAATCAAGCAGTGCTGAGAGAGTATTAGGAGTAATGCTTTTCGGATTTTGGACGGCAATAAAAAACAATAGAAATCAAATGATAATAACTGTCGCCGGAGTGAGATTGAAAAATCTGATTTACAGGCTATTAAACTCGATAATTCGGGCGCTAAACAATATAATGGTTGGCCCACCAGTCGACACAACGGCCATCAATCAAAACCGATATTAATCATTTCTATGCGATCTCTCCTATTCTTGTTGATCAATAACGGATAATAATTGTCGTCTTGAGTTACGAGAAAGGCAGACAAAAGTTTGCAATCCGTCTCTCTCTCTCTCTCTC
>JAQIYA010001583.1:0-12283 GCA_034699355.1 Microtritia minima | reverse complement strand
GTCTCACAAATTCGATTAGTATTGACCCCCACCTAGATTTTTGCTTCTTCTGTTAGACTATCCCCCACCAGACCTCCAGAGCTCGTGACTCCCTCTGATTATATATACTCTTAGAAACATGAAAATAATCTAAGGTTATAAAGTTATTAAGTTATTTTATATGACCTTATATTTATTCAGTTAAGTATCATTTATCAATTAGCGACTAATTACTAGAAAAAAATATCTATAAAAATTTATAAAAATGATTTTAATGTTTCATTATATTTAATTGGATTATTATTGATTAATTAACATCTAAAATGTTAATTTTACTTTTAAACTTTAATAAAATGTTAATAAATTAAAGTATTAATAAATTACAATATAATTAATAAATATATTTATACTATATTTATATATCATGTAATATGTTGATCATAATTGCTTAACAATGTTTTAAATCAAAATTAGACATTTGAGCAGTAGTTCTATTCTTCGAAAACAATACAAATGCTGTCAGAATTGATGCCACTTTGGCTTCGCTATCACTATCAGTATTACGTTTTCAATTTCGCGCTTTCGAATGGCGTCTGTTCTGATTGGCTGCGATTACGCGCCAAAAAATGTGTTTTCGCTGTAGTGTTGACGCAATTGCGCATCACGTGTGGCATCACGTGTGCGATGCGTTGAGTGCGTACTGAACTGCACATTCTATGTGTGGCACACATTATTGCGGTTAACCGTAATTGCGTTCATTGATCGCCACTCAATCAAACGCTAACCAACGCTAGAATAGGCTCGAATGCGAGCCAAACATATGCCGAGTTGAGTGAAGCGATGACAAGCGCTTTATGATGAGTACGCGTAAGACAAACGGTTCGCCGAAACAGCAGAACAACACTTTATTGAATTACTTCAGCAAAACACAGTCCACTCCGAAGAGCGGTTCGCAGAGCGACGCAAACAGTTCGCCGAAAGTGAGCGCAGACGCGAAACTGAAAAATGGCGGCGAAAAGAGTGATACTCCAGTGTCGGTGTCGGCGTCGACGTCGCGCGACGCGAACGGCCGGCCGTTGTGTGCGTACGAACTGCACGACTTGGTGTGGGCGAAGCTCGAGGGCTATCCGTGGTGGCCGTCGATCGTGTGCGAACACCCGACCACTAACAGTCACGTGAAGCTGAAGGGAAAGACGGTCTCAGTTCACGTGCAGTTCTTCGACGATCCGGTCTCGCGTTCGTGGATTCGACTGCGAGACCTCAAGGACTACAACGGAAAGTTCAACTCTGACGTACCGCTCCTGAAGGACCCGAAGTGGAACACAGCGGTCGAGTTCGCCGATCAGGCCCTCAAAATGGCGCCAAACGAGAGGTGGACTCTGATCGCCGACTTGAGGCCGTCCGACGAGGACGAGGACTACTCGTATCTCGACGTCAGTTTCGACGACGAGCCAACTCGTGCGCAAACCAATGCTAAACACTCGCCTAAAACGGCGAAAGAGAGTCCGAAGTCGAGTCTTCAGTCTCCCAGTGATGGCAAACAAAAGCCTCATTTGAAGCGAAAAGTCAGTCCCGACGAGAAAAAGAGTGACGTTTCGAAGAAATCGAAAAAATCGTTTGACGATTCTAGCAATGAATTCGAAGACGAAAGCGAAGACGACTACAAGCCTGGAAAGAGTGATGAAGAGTCGTCTGATGAAGATATCGAAGAGTTAGTATCTGAAGAAGTGACGAGTGATAATGACATCGAATTGCTGAGCGACGAAGACGTTGAGCGACGAAAAACAAATAAAACTAAAAATCAAAAGTCAAAAGCAAATGTCGAGAAACCGTTACAAATGAGCAAAACAAGCAAATCAGTGGAGCGAAAGAAATCTGATAATAAAACCAAATCAAAAAGTCGATTATCATTAGCTGAGGACTCGTTTATCTCAGTTGACGGCAACGAAACGGAGCAAAGTTCAAGTAAAGCTTGGGCTCATTTGGGTTTTGAATTTTTAAAACCCGCAAAAATCAAAGATAAAAATGGCAGATATAAGTCGGACTCTGATTATGACGCGACCACTCTTTCCATTCCTTCCAGTTTTCTAAAGTAAACCAAGAATGATGTCTAACATATACTTTATGATTAAAGTCCATAATAACTGTCTATCCCGTAGTGACCAAACTCCGGCGCACCGCCAGTGGTGGGACTTTAAGGCCAAAAATTTCGACACAATATTGTTCTTCAAAATGGGTAAATTTTACGAACTGTTTCATATGGACGCGGTGATCGCCGCCAACGAACTGCAAATCACTTTCATGAGAGGCGATTATTGTCACTGCGGTTTCCCCGAAAAGGTTTGCCTGGTTTTGGTTATAAGCAAAGTTGAGTTGAAAAAAATATTAACTCTTCCTATTGATAGAGTTATAAACGATACGCCGATGTGCTGATTCAAAAGGGCTACAAAGTGGCTCGTATTGAGCAAACAGAAACGCCGGCTATGATGGAGGAGAGGTGTAAAAAGTTGAAAAAGCCCACCAAATTTGACAAAGTCGTGAAGAGAGAGTTGTGCCGAATATCGACGATCGGAACGCGAACCTGTTCTGTCATCGATGCCGACAGCATTTCTGATGGCAACTCGTATTTATTAGCCATCGCTGAAATTGTATAACTAAAATAACTATTAATTATGGCGTGTTTAGCTATTTATTATTTATTATATTTTAGGGAAATGAAAATCGTAAGCAATTTGGCGTTTGTTTTATCGACACATCGATTGGTCGATTCAATATCGGACATTTCGATGACGATCGTTACTGTTCTCGATTGCAGACATTAATGGCACACTTTCCTCCCGTTGAGATTATTTTCAACAGGAAAAATGTGTCGCCACAGACCAAGCATTTGCTCGACACGTGTGTCCCGACGGCGCGTAAAGAAATTCTGAAAGAAAATTGGGAACCAAATGAAACGCTCAAATATCTTGAAAATTTCGACAGAGATCTCATGGTTTGCGTCGTGAAATTAATCGCCAAAGAACTGATGCAATCAAACGAATCAGATTTCGTGCCGTCATCGATGGTCGAACAGCTGTCGTCCGGCGCTCGACTGTCGCTCAAATCATTGGGCGCTCTTATTATTGTTATGAAACGGTGTCTTATTGTTGACGAAATACTCTCAATGAAACTCTTCACCAAATATGAGCCGACAGACACGGCCAACAGTGAAAGAGTCGCACTTCCAGAGCGAATGATTTTAGACAGCTTTACTTTGAGAAATTTAGAAATTTTCGAGAATAGTTTGGGCGGCACTGAAGGCACACTGTTTGAAGTGCTCGATTTGGTGGCCACGCCTTTCGGCAAACGATTGCTGCAGAGTTGGCTCTGCGCTCCGCTCTGCAGTGTCGAGCAGATCGAAGAGCGACAGCAAGCGGTTAGCGATCTGTTGAGTCCTACCATTCGATGCGATGTCGAAGAGACGATAAAAGAGCTGAAAAAGTTGCCTGATTTGGAGCGACTATTGAGCAAAATTCACGCTCACGGGTCGGCCAAACGCGCCAAAACGCATCCCGACTCGCGGGCCATTATGTTTGAGCTCGATTTATATAGTAAAAGAAAAATTACGGATTTCATGTCAGTTCTCAATGGATTTAAAGAATCTCAACGTATTGTTGAAAATTTTAAGAAGCACATCAACTCGTTTAAATCAAAATTGCTAATTAATTGCCTTACGTTTGATAAAGACGGTGGAATTTTTCCACATTTGGAAGAAAAGCTGGAATATTTTGATAAAGCGTTCGATCATAAAAGAGCTAAACTCGAAGGCAAAATATTTCCTCAAACCGGAGTCGACGACGAGTACGATAAGGCTGTCGCCGAAATTAAATCTATAACCAAACAATTAGACGATTACCTCATAGAGCAGAGAAAACATTTTAACTGTAAAGTTGTTTATTTCGGTAGCGGTAAAAATCGATTTCAACTGGAAGTGCCTGAGAGTGCCTCTAAGATGATAACCAAAGACGACAAGCAATACGAGCTTCAGAGTAGTCGTAAAGGCTTTAAACGCTATTCGACTCCGTTTATAAAGCGATTGTTTGATAAGCTGGTCATTGCGGAAGATGTGGAGGAAGTCGTTCTTCAGGACATTATGAGGAGAATCTTCGAGACATTTGACAAATATTACGAGAAGTGGTCGAATGCGGTGAAATGCTTATCACTGCTCGACGTGCTCATCAGTTTCTACAAGTGTCGCAATTTTCTCGTCCAAAACGGATCGTCGGCTGTGTTACCGAAATTGAGTAACTCGAAGACGCCGTTCATAAGCGCTCTCAAATCGAGTCATCCCTGTCTTCTCAAGTATTGCGACAATTTCGTTGCCAATGATATTCACGTGGAGGACGAGCTCGTTCTGCTCACCGGACCCAACATGGGTGGCAAAAGCACTCTAATGCGTCAGTTGGCGCTCATCGTCGTGATGGCCCAAATCGGTTCGTTCGTTCCCGCGGAGGAATGCATTCTCACGCCTGTCGACCGAATCTTCACTCGAATCGGAGCGTTCGACCGAATAGTTGAGGGCGAAAGTACGTTCTTTGTCGAACTGAGCGAAACATCAATGATTCTCAAGCATTCGACCAAAAATTCATTGGTTCTCATCGACGAATTGGGTGCGAATTTTTTTTGTGTATTTACTTGTATTAATTGATAAAAATTACATTTTATTAATAGGACGCGGAACGTCAACATTTGATGGCACAGCTATTGCCTGCGCGGTCGCCAACGAGTTGTGCACAAACATTAAGTGTCGCACTCTCTTCTCAACGCATTATCACTCTTTAGTGGATGAGTTCAAAAACAATCCCAGCGTAAAACTGGCTCATATGGTGATATTTTTTTATATTTATTTAATATTTCTAACAAAAATCATTAATTCGAGAAAATATTTTGATTTTGAAGGCCTGTGCGGTCGAAAATGAAAGCGAAACCGATCCGACACAGGAATGCATTACATTTCTATACAAATTAAAAGCTGGTTCGTGTCCGAAGAGCTATGGCTTTAACGCCGCACGACTCGCGGGAATACCAGAGGATATCGTTCGCAATGCGTTCAAAAATGCAAAACTATTCGAACAGCGCTTCGAAGTGCGAAAGGCTTTCAAGCGAATCGCTGACAAGGAATTCGCGGATAACGACCTCAAAACTATTGTCGATTACACTCGACAGCTGACTGTGTAATCAATTTCATTATTCCATTATTACTGTTTTCCTATTATTCCTAAACCTCATAAACTTTAAATTCAAAATGTATGAAAGATATGTTGTTTAATAGCGCACACAAATTTTTGTTTTAATTACATTTCACATGACATTTGATATAATATTATGTATTTAAAATGTTTATTTCGAAAAATTAGTTATTAATGAATAATAAAGTTATCAATAGAATCTAATTTGAATTCATTTAAAGTTAATTATAATTAAAAAGATGTGCGGCGAAGATCTTTGAAGTGACCCAATCTGTAAATCTGGTCCAATCCTATATATTGTTAAAGCCCACGACTGTCAACAATTTTGATTCAATTCAATTCAAAAAAATTCAAAATTCCTCTATTTTCGGTAATCCTAATTAAGTTAAGAGACAAATAAAAATATAATTTACAAGAAAAACTTTATTTTCGACAATGACCTGTGCCATAACGGTAAAACAATTAGGATTACCGAAAATAGAGTAAGGTCTCGCCCTATGATCCAAAAATATAAATTGTTGACACAGTCGTGGGCTTTAACAATATATAGGATTGGACCACATTTACAGATTTACTTCATAGATCTTCGCCGCATCTTTACTGTATAATTGAAATTTTTCATTGCGCTCAATGATTATTCTCGATTCAAAAATATTATATAAATTAACGAATTTAGTAGTTTTAGTGAAGACTAAAATGTAAAAACTAGAAAATTTTTAAATATACTATACTTAGTAATATACGGTACTATATTACGAACATAACCCACGGGCTATCTATGGGGCAAAGAATTTTGTGAAATCTGTATCGTATGGGCTATCGTCGTCACAAATACGGTATTTGAACTCGCATTAATTCTTTTTCCCATATTTCATATTAAATTTTTTACCCAATTTAATACATTAAGTTTAAGTTTTGTAAATTCATTAAGTTTTAATCTAAAGCGTCTCGACGAAGCTTTAGGCGCATGCAATAAAAAAACCCGTTAATTTGCCATTTATTTACAATTAGAGCATAAACTTAATTGAAGTATAATGAAATATTAGTCCCTCGGTTTGAATCGATCTAAAACATGCGACTTATCGTGAACAGCGTTCGTCTCGTTGGCATTCAATTTGTGTCGAACCAATTCTTTAATCTGATTGCGTTTGAACTGCTGTTGCAGTCCTCTCTTAACTTTCACTTTGCGAGCGCTTTTCATTCTCCTCTTAGCTCTGGACTCGAATTCAATACGTTTCGGCTTAACGTGACGCACATTTTTCTTCTCCTCGATCTGCTGTTTGATGTGCGTTACGTTCACTTTTCCCAACGCTTGCGAGTCGAGACTAATGAGTTGGGGCTGTATTTTCTCCAAAAGCGATTTCACCTCCATTTCTCTTCGCTGCGATTTAGTCATGTATGGATTGGTCTCGTAAGCGTCGAAATTCGGTTCACCCGAACCCGGAACTAAAATACTAGTGAACCCGTTTTCGTGACCGATTCCCAACACGTCCTCGTAATTGCAAAACTCTAGACTGAAGACGTTGTCGTTGAGGCGATGCCTTAAATATGGGGCGTCAGTGGTCTGTCGGAAGCAATTTTTATACATTTCGACCACATTTCCAATCGAAACGGCAATTATGTCGCGTTGACTTATATCGATGTGTCCCGGAATTGCTCTCAACTTGTAGTCCTGCAGACACTTATAGTTACGAATGTCCCATATTTTAAGGTTTCGATCGACACCAGCGGTGGCCATATATCTGCCGCTGTCGTCAAAAGCGATGTCACGAATAGACGAGCCGTGACATAGCATTGACACTAAATATTTGTCCTCATTTGGTGACCACATATTCACAGTTCCGTTCGGATGAGAGGTGGCTATAATGGCGTTATACGGGTTCTGCTTCATAGTAGTGATTCGCGGACAGCCTCTCATCTTGAAGTTGTTCACCACTTTGCCCATCGAGACGTCGAGCCACGAGAGGTAGCCGTTGTCCGACGCCGACACCAGCAGGAAGTGGTACGCGAGGAAGTCTAGTTTGCAGACGCGGTACAGCTTCTTAAGGCAATGCAGTTCAATGCCGGTGTTGTCGTAGATGTGCACCCAATCCTTTTGGGCGACAGCGAACATAGTGGGCATATGAAGCCACTGGACGTCGTGAACCGACTCCTGAACGTTAAACTCGCAGAGCAAGTCTTTGGTGAGCCAATCGATGGCCGCCACGTGTCCGCGCTTTCCGCCCATTAATAACTGACGACCGTTTCGATAGTAATTCACACAATAGGGACCGAATTGCTCCAAATTCAGAGCGAAGTGTTTTGTGGCGCTCGTTATATCGACGGCGGACGCGATTTCTTTTTGGCTGATCTGATAAGTGGACTCATTCTCGTCCGCCTCGAGATAACCGCTCTCTTCGGGTAACAGCAGTTCGGTTCGGGCGGACATTCGAGCCGCGAATCGGCTCTTCTTGTCATCCTTTTGAAGCGTTTTGCGAAATCGCTTCACCGAAGTGGCCTCAAACTGAGACGCGACTCAATTAGTGACGAACCAAATCAAACGCATTCAAACATTCACTCACAGTATTGACATTCCCTCCCCTCTCGTATCGCTTAATCCTCGCTTTACTGATGCCGTCGTTTCGAAACTGTTTGTTAGGCTCGAAGCGATTCTCGGTTTTCCTCCATTTGTGGCGATTGTGTTGAAAATCCAAATTTCGGTTCACGTGTTCGCTGTGGTGCTGATCGTCAGTGAAATATCGCGTAGTCATTGCTGTTTAACACACGGTCTGTCGCACAGCGAGAGATCTCTATTTAATTAGAATGTATTTGACAAACAATTAGCAAACTATTACTTGACTGCAAATATCATACTTAAATTCAATTCAATCGCGTTAAGCATGCATTTGTAAAACTCAACTATGGTTTCACGTGTTTAGTCGTTTCACGTGTGCTTCGCGTCAATCACTCACGTGTTCGCAAACACAACACTCGCACAGAGCTCTACATTTCAAACTCGTACACACTGTATGTCCCAATAAATAGGTTTACTGTAGATATTAATAAATTATATTTGAATTACTTTCAAACAAACGAAAATGATTCTAATTATTAACGAATCGCTAATCTTATTAAAAAAAAATTAAATCAAATGCTTTTTCTCAATTATGGCGTCAAACAATGTTTTAGATTCAAAATACATTTTAGACGCGAATTGTTTTGCGAAAACTTTTGTTAAAATAGACATTTAAACGAAAGCAAACGTCAACACCTCTAACAGCAAACACACATTTGTGGCGATCGTTTCGGCGTTTATTGCTATTCAAATCAAAATTAATCGAAACGTTTGATTGAGAGCATGAAATTAACGGCTGAACTCATAGAGTCTGCCTCGCAGTACATCAACGCCGCGACGCGTGACCGCGAACTCGATTTGCGGGCGTTTAAGATCACAGTCATCGAGAATTTGGGCGCGACTTTGGATCAGTTCGACTCAATCGACTTCAGCGACAATGAGTACGCCTTTTGACTCGCTTTATATTCATTACGTTTAAATCCTCTTAATCTCTGAATCTGTTGTTTAGTGTGCGAAAACTGGACGGCTTTCCTCTTCTGCCGCGTCTGAAGAAATTGCTTTTGAATAACAACCGAATCGCTAGAATAGCCGACAATCTGCACGAATCGATACCGAATCTGGAGAGTCTTATACTCACCAATAATCACATGCAAGAGTTGGGAGACGTGAACGTGTTGTCCGCACTCAAGAAACTGGAGTGCGTTTCGCTGTTGAATAATCCGATTACCACTAAAAAGCATTACCGGCTATACGTTATCCATAAACTGCCGTCGATTCGGTTACTCGATTTCAGGAAAGTGCGCGACAGAGAGCGCGCCGAAGCCGCGCAACTGTTCAAAGGAGAGAAAGGCAAACAACTGGAGCGAGAGATCGGAATCCGATCGAAGACGTTCACGGCTGGTGTGAGCGACTCGCCGGTAAAGCAGACCAATCGACTCGTTCACACGCCCGCTGACGTCGAGGCCATCAAAGCCGCTATCGCAAAGGCCCAGACTCTCGAGGAGATCGAGAGACTCAACCAATTGCTTAAATCTGGTTATATTCCGGGAAGAAGTGATGCCAATAGTGTTGGCCAACAAAAAACCACTCAAATGATAGGAATGATAGTGGAAGAGGAAGAAGAGGATGACATGGATGTCAACCTTAACGGACATTAATTTAGAAATTCAGTTATTTCGTTGTGGTATTCGGTGACCGATTATTGTAAATCATGCCAATTCTGTACAATAACTACATATTACTCAACAATAATCAAATACATTCTACACGATCACCATCGCTATCAAATAACATTAATTATAACAGATTTATGTTTATTAAGATTAAACTAAACATAACTTAAAAACATTTTTACGTTTAACAAGTGTATCGGTTTAATAAAAGATTTCATTATCTTACAGATGACTTGAATAAAATTTATTAAATGACTCAAATGATAAATAACGAATTAGTTTTTCCGATTGAATAAACAAATATAGTTTATTCAAGAATAATATTCAATATTAACTAATGACAAATAATTCTCAATATTATAAGTGCAGCGTTAGTTTAGTAGTAAATTTTAGAGTAAATTTGTTAAATATAATTGTAGTCATAAATATTAAAACAGCACAGTATGCGTCGAATTGATTCGCACCTTAAATCAAAATAAGGCAAACTTTACGCAATTTAAAGGTATTTCATTAAAATAGGCAACTCATTCATCGATGAGTCAATAATCACGTATTGATTACTTAACTTAACACACATTTGATAACACGAGCGATACACATATTTGTATGAATCAAATAAGTGGCAGTCCGTTCGAGTCGATTCGAGTCAATTCAAAATTTCGAGGTAAGCCAACGGCACTTTTCCCTTTTGATTGCCTCTCTCGCCTATCATCCAATCGGCGTCCAAGTCTGCCGATTGCGAAACAACAATCACCTCATTGGCGAGTAGTGAGAGTTCTTTGCTGTCGTGCGCGTCGTAATCGTAGAGTGCCTTCGCGTGTCTCTTTCCGGCCGGTAATGTGATTCTCGGCTCATCGGAAGGTGATGTCAAATCATTTGATTGTCTCGCTGTCGACAATGAACCGATACCTATGGAATTAGTGGCCAATTCGCGCTGCAAATCACACATATGTTGATGGCATTTGGTGTAGAACTCAATTTGACAACGAATGTAGTCATTGAGACATCGAACGTGATTTGTCTGTTATACAAATATTTATTATGAATAAATAATCAAACAAATAATATGTAAATAGTATATGATTATACAGATGTATTCAAATTTTGAAACTCAACTTAAGATAAAATATAGTAAAATTAACAACACATATATAAACTATACATTTATAGATATGCAAATATTTTGAGTGCCGTAATGTGCAATTATATTTTTAATTTTTTTTAAATGATTATATCAATTAATTTAATTCTTGCCCTTAATAGACAGAATTCAATTTCAAATACTGAGAATAAAAGAAACAAATGTTACATTTATATTAATAATTAAACCAATTTTTGATAATGTATGGAAAAATAACTAAATATAATATAACTAAAATAATTATAATTAAAATGAATTTACGGCTGATATACGATATCGAAGGCCTCTCAAAGGTAACCTAAATAACGATCATTATTTAAATGTAAACAAAAGTTAGAGGGACTACGATATGATAGAATCGCCGAATTTTAAAACAAATTAGAAATGAATTCGGATTATCTTTGAATACAAATTTCTAGAAAAAATTCCAGTGAAAAATCTGATGAATTGTTTTTGTAATATTTGCAAACAGAATGTGATAAATTTTTAAAATTAAAATCCGAATTTGAAAACAACTTACGTGCGCACTACTAATTCCTTCTAATAATAATCTAGTGATTTCTACTTGTCTATCAAAGTCTTCCTGCGATAGTCTCAATTCATGTTCCGCCTGTAAATATGACAAATATTTTTAATATACTAATAATTTTTTTAAATTTCATAAATTCTTTTAATCAATAATAAAATATAAACTTAAAAACATCAAATAATATACTTCGAATTTTTTTTTATTAAGTAATTAAAGCCTCGAAATTGAACATAAAATAACAAATAATTTAAAGCTTTATAAGCACGTAAAAACATTTTCAATCTTCATATAAATATTAAATGCATAAAATTAGATAAAATGTTGATATTCTATTATTAATCATTAATCATAAATTAATAATCATAAATTAGTAATGGAATTACAAAAATGCGCACAAAATTTAATTAAAAAGCGACAAACTATTATGTAATAACATAAATATTGTCGCAAAATATAACAAATGCCGTTCGTTCGTGACAAATCACTAAATACAAACTATAATTTAGCTTTAGTTTTGTGTTATTTTTAAGACGATATAAATAACATATTGCTCTGTACTGTATTTTAATTTAATTCTATTCATTTATGTATTTATTCATTGTTATATCACGATCAAGAATTAACTATTTAATACAGTCGTTTATCGATTTTATGAACCCTTTTGGTTTTCAGAATTTGGTTCATAAATTCGGTGAGTTCATAAAATTGATTATGGTTTACATTATAAAATATAGATTTGGTTTTCAGGAATAGGTTCATAAAAACGGTTAGTTCATTAAATTGGTGGTTCATAAAATCGATAAACGACTGTACTAACTAATAATTATCATCGGTTTAAGTAAATCTTTATATTAGTTAAAGTATATTTCTGTGTTATAATGGCTTTAATAAATATTTATAATAATATGATACTTTAGATAAGCTCGAGTTCTCAACTAAACTAATATAGTTTTTAAAAATTTTATTTTAAATTCTAAAAAAGTACTCTTGAATATTTGAATAAACACTAACAAAACGATTCAATTCAATAATCTATTAAATAATTTAAATAATTTAATTAAATAATCTAATAAATGATATTTGTCTAAATTCAAAATTAATTATATTATTAAAATAAATTTTGTGCTTCACATAACTTTCATAGATTGAAACAATGTTTTACGCTAACTATGAATATAA
>JAQIYA010001582.1:0-12284 GCA_034699355.1 Microtritia minima | reverse complement strand
ATTATTAAAATTTAAAATTGATTATTTAAATTCATCTTTATATGAACACTAGTTTATTGATTTTTAAAAATTTTCAATCTTTTAATAAATTTAAATTTAAATTTAATGACTAAAAAGTTTTAGCATAATTTTTGTTTCTGTTTCTACATTTTTCTTTTCTCATTCTTTTAATTTCCCCATAAGAGCAGCTAATACTGTGATTAACATTTTTCGTTTCATTCACTCGATATTTTTATTATTATGATTACTATCATAACAGTCGCACGAATTTAAAGAGTTGTGTTGTGAGGCAATGGAAAAAAGCTCAAGGAAAGCATAGGGGCTTTTATGATGGCATCGAAATGAGGAGAGAAAGAGATGCCCGCAGTACTATTAAGACATTAAGAGACGCACAATAAGATTACTGCGTGTAAAGTACATGAAAGTAACTGAAGTTATATGAAAACACTTGTTTTTTTTTCGTTTTTTTAAGAGCAATTAGAAAACTAATAAAAAAGTTAGAGTAGATTAGCGCTGTATCGCGAACACCAAATATCGAGACGCAAAAAAGTGTTTGAAAATCTAATTTTATCTGTTGTTCGCGTCTGTGCGCCAACAATCCATGTGATGCACACCTGATGGTGGTGTGTGTGTGCGAGAGTGAAATGTGTAAATAGGGAAATAAAGGGCTGCCACACATGATTTCCTATTTACCTTCGAAATTAACACGAGTAAACATGCAATTTCGAGAGTAATTAACATAATCAAGAGTAAAGATAATGCATGGCATGATTGCGAAATGCGTTTCGGAGGCAAATGTGAACCACAACCGCGTTTGAGAGCGCACAACAAAAGAGGTGAGAGAAAGAAGAATGAGAGGCTATGAATGAGGGAAACGGTTTTTATTTTATTATTATGTAAAATAACGATATAATCAAACGCTGGGATTATTGAAGGACAGACACGAGTGAACAGAAAGAGCCTGTGATGTCAAAATCGTTATGCTATTATTATTATTATTACTAGTGTAGTCATCTTATATGCGTGTTGGTATCATAAGGGGAAAACTTTTCAATCGCATCAAAAATAATTTTCTGCTGCTATGATTGAGGAGAGAATGGCATCAGCGATAGCGAGCCTGATAGAGTGTGCTGACTATAATATCGGCCACGCTGTAACTGTTTCTACGGTTGCCTATTAAATGCCGATGCGTTTGTGTGTGCCTTTTGATGGCAACAAAAATACCTGCACTTTTATTATTTTGCTTATTGTGGTGCGTGTTTGTGCGCTTTTTGAGTCACTGAATGACGAGTGTGTGTGTGTTTTGCAACGCAATCAACAGATGAAGTGAACAGACAGAGCGAGAGATTGTGTGTGTATAACGGAAAATATATGCAAAAATATGATGATCTGAGCGGCAGCTGAAAAACAAATACGAACCGCAAAGACTGAGCTAAACGGCTACCAATTGACGTAAAATTGGCGTTTTAACTGTTACGAGCAATAACTAGCCATTGTTTTACTGACGTCTATCTCTGCTCTGTCTCTCTCTATCACTCCAACGTTTCCCCTTTCTATCTCTCTCTCTCTCTCTATCTCTTTCAGTGGTTCGCCGTTTCGCAAGCCGTCTATTGTTTTACAGGCTTAACCTCGTAATTATAATAAGCAGTTGTACACATTTTTCTTGTTTCGTTTTGCATACCGTACTCGCTCTTCGTTTGTCTGTTTTCCTCGACGAATGGGGAAAACGACTCGAGCCGCGTCCACGTCAGTCAAAGCGATAGCCGACCTGCCAGTGTCCTCGTCGTCGACCAGCCATTACGCCAAGAAATACGACGCTCATCAGAGCCAACAGCACAGGTATCACCAGTACTACAGTCGTGACTGCAAAATATGCCGCCAATACGTGAACGATCTCTACCACAAGTTCTGCTATTACGAGAATGTTAAGCAAGTGAGGAGAATGTCCAACCGGTATGTATGACCAACCAATCCATGTCTAGATTTAGGTTTTGCTTACAGAATGTTTGAAATTTGTTTGCATTAAGTTATAAGTTTAAATATTATTTAATCTATAGATTTGCTAAATCTATACAATCTATTTTATAATTAAATGGTTTCCTTATTTTTCATATGAATTTCTCATCGCTTTTCCTCGTAGTATTGCGTAACAATATTAGACGTAATAATGAAGATGTCCGCACAAAACTCGAGAATTAACTTGTTTTGCTTTTTCGACATCGAATAAGAAAAGTGTGTTCGCGTTTAACGCTGAAAAAATTATCTATTGTTTTAGACAAACAGTTGTAGAGAATAATAGTGAGCTCATACTAGTGTAGGTCAACGATGCGAATGTGTGCGTAATTTTTAGTGAATGCATGCGTGCATCGCTGGATGGGTTGAGCTCACAAATGTTTTGTTTGTTTTCGAAAAAAGAATTTCATTTCATTTATAATACAGTGTTTATTTAATTAAACGCATTAAATAAGAAAGAAAAATGAAGTAAATTGTTTTCAACTCAATAATAATAATTACGGAGTGAAAGAAAATTTTTATTAAATTATGTATTTGGTTGGAGAGAAGGCAATCGACAGGTTTCAAATTAAGCATGTCTTGCAAAGGTGTTTGTAATGCTGAAATAACTGGTAAACCGTTAACAGTGAAACTAATCCGAAACTAATATGTTTAGTCGAAGTAACCGATCCATGAGTAGACACTTGAATGGTTAAATCTATAAACATGAAACATTTGATTTTATCGTAGAGGATAAGTAAACAATGCATACTTTTTATAGCATCACTTATTATTGTTCGCACTGACGTAATGCCGACATTTCTTATACAGTATTTTTTTGCAGTCAAAATCATTGTCGTTAGTTTATCGATCAGTGAAGCCACGAATCTGTTTGCCATACAATAGTCAAGAATAGTATGCGAAAGTAGGTAAGGGCTGCTCAATTATAATTGCTAGCAAATTATTTTTGGGCTGACAATTAATTTTGTAAGTTTTATTACCAGTTATATTAATGATGGCTTACTTAATTCAGTATAAATAAAGTAAGTAATAATTATTTAATTTATACTAATACATAAGATTGCATAATGAGTTTTGAAGCTAATATATCTTTTTATTGTCGCTTATTTCCATTCAAATTTAGACATTATTTCAATGTTATCTCAGCCTTAAAGTTAATATCAAGTATTAAAGTCAGCGTATTTTAATCAGCTTTCAATTTTTTTCGCCATTGAATATTTAAAACCCATAGAATAAATTGATGTTTTATCGCGTTTAAAATCTAAATTTATTTTCGATGCTGTTTTTTTTTGGCTTTGCTTTTTAACTTTTACTTTGAATACTAATTAGGATTTTCGTAACTTATTATTTCATTATTTCAATTTTACCAAATCTAAACGTGAGAAACTTTTAAAGACATTGAGTTGTCTTACAAGAGAGCAAAGGAGAAAGAAAAAAGTCTAAACTCAATGATAATAACGATTGAGAGAAAGAGATAATTAATCAAATAATTGACATTTAAAACCAGAAAAACAAAGCACGGGTTACTGTTGTTACAAATGACTTTTAAATTCGCGTTATTTATTAAGATCGAGATAAAAACTAAAATGTAATTAATGTGCAATTTAAATAAAATTACATCACGAATGCCATCAACAATCGTACAAAAGTAATGGGAGGAGAGATTGAGACAATTATTGAGGCAAAAGATACTGTATTATGACATTTGCTCTGTAATTAATTGGTCTTAATTGGCGATAAGCAAAATATTGGGGTCGCTATTCATAATAGTGTACGACTCCAGCAATTATTGCCGCTCTCGATAGCGTTATTAATTGAGTGGCGATCGTGTTGTTCACTATCGCAGATCACTTATACTAATATATCAAAAACAATAAGCATAAAACGAGAGCAATTGAATTGTCGAGAAATAAAAAACATTTTGATAATTTCAAAATGTTTTTTATCTCAAAATACTAAATATTACTTCGTATTAACGCAATTACTTTTATTGTTATTTTCATAAATTGTTAGCAGAAAAATACTTAATATAAAAAACGAGCATAAAAAATGCTTAATTTAGTTTTCCTATTAGATTGCGTAGATTATCATTTATATAGTTGTTGTGGAAAACACAAACAAAAATTCCAAAAAGCGTGATTCACCCGATCGTGATTCAGCCAAATCAATGTAATGTTTGCTTTCATTGTTCGCACTCTACTCTCTCTTTAATTTTGCCAATTCATTGTCATCGCGCTGTTTTAAAAATTAAAGCTCAATTGAGTGTAGAGAGCAATACAGGCGATGATATTAACTCTCACGGCTTTTCCTTAACGCCACTCTTGCGTCATAATAAAGTTTATTTTGCGGTTGTTTTTTTATATTTATTTCAACATAACATAAGCCGTGCGGAGAATATCTCGCGATTATTGCGTGTAAATAGCTATGACTTAACACATTTGGTTAACTGCTCTCACGCCAAATGACACACTAAGTCCTTTAATCCCTCGGCTATCCATAATAAGGCCAGTATTGCGAAGCGATCGGCGCTAAACAGAGTGATCGCTGATAGGCATGGACTGAAATGCGTTTTGTCGAGTGAGTAAATACGCGCATCAAAAGTTAGACTATTCATGTGTAAACACTTCAATTTAACCATAAAAAAGATGAGAGCAGTCAATGAGATAGAGAGCCCTCGAACCGACTTAATCGACTTAATTCCGCGACACTTCTCTCTCAGTTCTGCAAATAGTATGCCGTTATTTATATAAGTTTTATTTATTTATTTATCCTTTAGCCGACGTGCCAATTGCGGCCATTCGTGCCTGAAGTACACGATCGTCAGCTATTGCGTGCTGTTGATCGTGCTGTCCATATCGCTCATCTGCTACGCCAGCAAACTGTTCGGCCTGATGTCCGGCCAGCTGACCGTATCGGTGCCAAAGTTTCAGACGCCACGCGTCGAAATCTACGCCATAATCGTCTCGTCCGTAGTGATGCTGCTCTTCTTTGTCGGACTCATTGGTTCGCTGCTCGAGTCGCTGATGTGTCTGAGGATATTCGGCGGAATCCTGGCGTATCTGTTTCTGCTGACGTTCGGCGCGTTCCTCTACGCCATCATTTTGCTGATACTGTCGAACGCGACCGTCAAACTGATCGCATCGGTGATCGCCTGCGCCGCATCTGCTATTATAGTGCACGCATCGATGGCTATCGCGCCGTTCGCTTTCGCTGATCTCATCCAACAGGTAATTGTGGGGAAACGATGAGCAGTTGTTCGGCTTTTGTGTTTCTGTTTATGTGTGTGTGTGTGGGAGAGAGAGAGAGAGAGAAAAAAAAGAGAGAACGAGGATGAATATGGCATGAAATTCCTGAAATAGTTTTTGTCTGAATGGAGATCAAGGCTGTGATGAGAATGTGGGAGAGAGTGAGAGGAGAGAGAGAAAGAGAGAGAGAGAGAGAAATGAATGGTGACTTATTTGGTATGAGTTGAGCCCTTCAGTAGCGGAGAGAAGGGAGGCATTTATATTTGGCTGATCATCATAATGATGAGAGCGATATTAAAGACTGCACTACTTATTAGCTATCATTACGTTTTGTATGCAACGAAACTCAATTACGCCGCGCTATTAGTTGGCATAATTTGAGGCCAAACTCACTTAACGGTATGCATGCGTATATATCTGTGTTTCGAGGTTTATATCGCTTTCAAACAGATATGCCGTTTAATGTGATTAAAGAAACTTTTGCTTTCCCCGCAAAATGAGTTTTTGTGAGCTATAAAATATTGAAGATAAAGTGGAGGAAGAAATTGAATACATCGCCAGTTCGTATCTTCCAATCAAAATGTTTTAGTCATTTATTTTGATGAACAGCCAAAACACTGCTTGCAGTAATTTTTTTACATAATATTAAGCAACTTTTATGTAAAATATTCCAGTAATAAATAGCTATTTTATAGCTAAACTCGCAATCAATATCTGAGTTACGACTGTACTGGTAATTGAATAGAGATAACTGTCGGTAAATTATAATTATAAAAATTTAGAATTATTTTCCTGATAGAGAAAAACAAAAAAAAGTAGCAAAAACTACTGTACAGTTGTAATGCTTGTAAGAGGAGAAAGAAGGAGAGAAAAAAATGCTGTCTATTATTCAAGTGAAGGCAATCAAAATTGCGTTTTGATTGATTTTATCGCAAAAGTTTTCTTTTGTAATAAAACGAGAGAAAAAAAGAGAGAGAATATAGTTTTAGTGGAGATATTTCTTTTTGCCTCTCATTGCGAGCAAAAATTGATTAACCATTGCTTCTCCTAATTATGAAACCAAAATTGTTTTAGTTTAACAATTGACGACAACGGCGAAGGTTTATCATTAAATTCGTATTTGAAATTTATTATTTTCTCACTCTCTCACACCTCTCTTAAGCGTTATTTCTATTAATAATAATCATTTCTCGTTCACTTCTCGTTAGCGTTTCGGCTTCTCTATCCTCAAAGATGGTAACTGTTATTGAAAAATGGCATTTCGTGATCGGTTAGCACTTATATGAGGATTGAATTTTAAACATTAATTATCCTAACCTTAATTATGACTTTTAATTCAATTTTAATTTTAAAAATATATACACAGTGTTGGCGTTAGTGTTTGTTTTTGTCATTAATTTATTAAATAGCGGTTAAAGTGAATATTTATCATTTGACAGTCAATAAAATTCGTGGGTATATATAAATATATAAAGAGTAAATTGCTGGCCAACCATATTATTAATTCCAATAGATTTCCGCCAACACTTCTAATTATTGCCATTAAATATTTTTCTTTATTGACCAATAATTTATTGGCGTCAACGGCAGCTATTTTTTCAATTGCCGTGCAATTCTCTTATATTCCACATCACAGCCAATTTCGAGAGAGAGAGAGAGAGAGAGAGAGAGAGAGAGAGAGAGAGAGAGAGAGAGAGAGAGAGACATCGAAGTGAAAAAAAACCGGAATAACATCCGTTCAATAATTATAAGTCAGTTGGCATTTAGAAGTCGAAAGAGATAGATAGAGAAAGAGAGACAGAAAGAAAATAGCGATTGAGAGAGAATGAGTGGCAATACATGCTTGCATTTCGCAATAATATTACGCTTCTTTATTTAAGGGCAAACATAAGGGGAATAACATAACAATTTGATTAGCAGTCACTCCATTCACTCTCCCCTACCTATCTATCTATCCATTCTTATTGATTGATTTTAGGTTTTCATTATCATTAATCAATTTTTAGATCAGGAAAAAAATTTAACGACTCAACAGAGAAAAGAAGTCAAATTACAGAATGATAATAATAATAATAGAATTGGTAGTTGTAGTAGTAGTGGTGGTGGCTGTAGTAAAGTATAGTAACATAAAAAGATAAAAATGCACCATTCATTGAGTCGGGCGTCGATAACGCATAAAAAGTAGCCAAACTTAATAAAACTTGCATTACGTCTCGAGCACTGCTGAGTTGTCTCTCTTCTTGTTGTTGCCTCGTCTGCCAAACCGCTGCCACTGGTGTTGCGCTCCCACTCTGTGTGTCGATTATTTCTTTTGTTTGTTTGATATACATTTAATAATGGCAGGAAAGAGATGACGATTACGGCGAGACAACGTACGTGAAATATCCTTCAGTGCGATACTTCCATCCATCAGCGATGGCTAACAGCGCCTATCCATTAGTGCCTTCCTATCCGCCATATGGCCCGCCGAGTCAAGGACCGAGTCTGGCGGCGCACGAGACGAGCGAATCTCGTTATCCAACTGCTGCCAAGATGTCACAAGTAGTCAGATTTGAAGATGATTGGCTTTAATGGTCCAGTTTTTACGCGCCCATTCACTGCACTGCCTTTAATAGACGAACTCAATAAATACATTGTACCGCAACTGCATTTCATTGCATTTCGGACGAGCAAACATAATAGAGGCAGAGCTGCCAGAGAGGCGACGACCGGCTCGAGACAGATGCACAACCAATATAACCTGCATTTTATGTGCTTTTCTCCAAACTTTCTCTCTTAATCTCTATGTCTTTCTCTATAGACAGTCACACAGACAAAGGAAAACGAAAGCTATTTTTTAGGCAAAAAAGTATCTTTTTTTCTCTGCCTTATTGTGATTGTTTACTCTCTCTTCTCGTTACTCTCTCGTTACTTAACTTTTAATGTCGATTTGTGGTCCATCAGAACGCCTGTCACAGCAAGAAAGGGTATAATCAATCATTTATTCCAAACATTTGACCGTCACTGTCAAAAGTTTGGCGTAATCTCAATGAACTTTGCATTCATTTGAAGTTATTCTATCAATTGATTATTTTTAAATAAATCATTGAAAGAGTGAGAGCGAGAGATAGAGAGACTCTTTAAAGTATTCAAATATAATTTTTATTTGTATTAGAAATATGTAAATGAAAGCTCAATTTATAATGAATTATGTAAGTTATACACACAGTATTTAATACAAAGTTAAAGTTTAGTTTTGTTAATTTTTTCATAATACATGTACAGTACATAATTAGTTAATATAATTAAAGCCAAATTTTATAATAAACAATATTGAAAACAATTTAAAGTATGCGTCAAATTCATTGATGGTTTTTGTTGAGACTTGAATTCATTACATTTATGGGTGCATTCCTTTGCGGTTAATTATTTAATGTCCTATTTTTCCCATTCATAACGACGATACGCATCGCAAAGGGAGTAATCATTTCAAATCTCTTTTGACAATCGAGTGATAATCAGATAATTTCAAAACAAAAATTTAATTAACCAAAACCAAACAGTATAACACAGTAAAAGTCTGTTGAATCGAACAAAAGAGGAAAAAAGTATTAAGTATTAATAAGGTTAAGGGTAAGCATTGAACAGGTAAGTCAATAGCAGAGCGAAAATTAATGAGCTGTTAAAAAGAAGATCTTCAATGAGATGTTTGTGTGTGAGAGAGCACAGGTAATTAGGGATAAGTTGCGATTATGTCCGTCATTCGCTCTTAATGCGATGCTAATCACACGCGTTGTTGTTTATATGTTGCTCTCAATTACGCTCCTCTTATTTGTTTCATTAGCTCGCCATCAGATAAGTTGCCTCTTAAGCACGAAGCGCTAGAATTAAAACACTACATAATACAACATAACATAACACTATTTTGTTGTCTCAACGTATAGACACTGTTATTCGCATTTACTCGCAATTACGGCTTAATCTCTATATAATTAACAGCTTCTTATTATTCTTATTATTCATTTTGAAAGAGTGGCGCATCACGTGTTACCCATATATGCCGACATCACGCCAAACCGAAACAGTGGCCCAAACAAGCAGGCAATTGCGATGAAAATAGTATCATTACGTTTGACCACTTTGTCACGCGTGACGCTTTAAAAGTTATATAACTTTAAGCGTAAGCTTAAACAGTGAGTTAACGCTTAGCGCTTACACACCGATATAGCTTCGGCAGCAGCTGTTGCTCTTTACGGCGATATGTAATTATGCTGAGAATGATTGGCCGCACAATTGTTGCTCAATATGGTTGGCATTGTTTGGTAGCGATCAGACGCGCTCTTTCCTCTCTCTCCGCATATGATATATGCGCTCTTAAATGACATTTGTTAAGCTAATTATGTTCGCCTTATATTTTTTGGGCCTGTTTTATGCGAAAATAAGAAAAGAAAACGACACACTCAAACATGTTATTTAATAATTTGTAGTTTTGCTCTCTTTTTTTTGTTACAATAATTGCCAAAATCATATAATATGTAAATTTTTTAAGTAAATCGTTGGCTTAAATGCGTAATTCGTTGAACGCCAGCAAAACAACGCGAAGTTAAGAGAAATAAAAAACTCGGTAACATATAGTGACATATTGCGAATGAAAAGGAGGCATAACTCGCCATATTTCGCAAACGAGGTAAACGACATCGAATCACAAAAAGCAAATATTAATTAGCCCAACAACTCGTCTCGTAATTTTACGCATCGACAAACTTCTGTTCAATTTTCCTGACGATATTTTCATTCATTACGCATTCATCGAGCTATTTGTTTATGATATTTCTTTATTTCGGAATGTTTTTTTCATTCTCAAACGCAATCTTTTTTAGTTTGAATAACAAAAAAAACAGCTGATTTTAATGTGCAATTACCTGACGATCGTTAACCCCGTTTATTGTGATTTATCTCTGCTTTAAAATTTCAAATGCAGACAAATCACGGTTTAAAAGTTCAGTCTTGAAAAATAATAGAATCTATTTTTATAAAATTAACAAAAAAAAATAATAAAGAAATTTAGATAAAATCTGAAACTAATTTGTAAGATTATACACGGATTTTCTTTGAAAATTCTGTTAATTAACTGAATTTTAATTAACTCATTGTTATATTATATTTAAGCGTTTTATCATTTTTAAAATTATAAGTTTAAAGTTTACATTATGTTAGTATTATAAGTTTAAACATAATACAGTAATATTTTATTCAAACATTGTTTAATATCTTAATGTATAAATATTAGACTTCTTTATGGGTTATACAAATCAGTGTACATATTGTGTAAATATTTTAAATCTAAATCTGGTTTGATTGGTGAATAAATATTAACTCATAAATAAATAAATTTGTTCACAAAATAAATTCATTACTTATTTTGCTAATAAAAATTTACTCGCTCTACAGATGTTAGAAAATTTTATTCATCATATAGTTTTAATATATAAACATTATATAGTTTTGTAAGTAAAATACAAATACAGAAAAATATCAGCATATATTGTTAAATTGACTGTATTTAAATATAAAATAAGTGCACTGACTTTGAAATTTATTACTTGTCATTATGTAATAAATAAGTACTGAATAAGAAATTTGAAAATCAATAAGTTATTAACACTTAAATATTTGTTTTAATTTAATTTCATATAATGTTAGTTAACTCACCACTAATTATTCGTAAAATATTTAATAAAATAATAAGAATAAGTTATGAACATTTTAGGAAGTTTAGAAATTTCTCTATTTATTAAACTTTGCTAAATTAATGTGTGAGAAACTTATAAATTTCTAAAATAATTTACGGAAAATTATTTTTAAAAAATATTTCTAATAATTCTTAAAACTGGTGGAGCATAGAAAAAACGATATTATTTATTAGTACACTCTTTATTTTTAATTTCAAAATCGTGAGAAAATATCAAATCATCAATAATTGAAAATTGTTTAAAAATATTATATATTTTTTTGTTCAATAATAAAATAGCAGCATATAATGAAATTTAAACATGTTTACAAAAAGAGTACAGGAATTTTTTTGTATACACATATTTGATGAAAAAAAATTAATTTAAAGCAAAAAAATTTACATCTAAAATCAATAGTTGAGGATATTCTGCATAAAATTCAGTATATTATTCAGAAATATAAATTATAAATAAGTATACAATTCTAAACTCTCAAAATTATATTAACCATTCATATAATTTTACGAATAATAATATAATTTAATGTATTAAAAGCATTTGCAAAAATGGGTCTTACAATGAGAGCTCATTATTTGATATTTTTATTGAAAATTATTTTGGAACACATTTTTCGTTTGATATCCTTTTCACTAAAAGTAAATTTCATTGTATTTTATAAAATTTTAAGCCTAATTTCAAATTGTCATTACGTGTAATAATGAATGCGAAAAATATAAGAGCACACTAATGTTAACTAATGTTTGTCTAAATGAATGTAAAATTATAATGATGTTTCTTATTAAAAATTAACTAAACTATTATAATTATGAAATACAAATTAAAGAGTTTAGTTCAAATGAAATATATTTAAAATTGATATAAAATGAAATATATTTAGTGCGAAAAATATTGATGAATATTTGAGCACAAAATGATTGCATGAGCTCGAAGTAGAGCACCTCTTTTCCGGACCAGAAAATCGACAGCAACGACACATACAAATGACGGACCACAGGCATGAAAAGCCTGAAAAGCCAAACCCGATCTGTGACTTATTCGATATCGCATTACGGTAACCAAAAAAAAAGTATTTTTCTCGCCATATATCGCAGCGCTCATCTCAAGCGTGAAGTTTTTTTGCCGGGGTTAAAGGCAACGCACCTTTGATGAGCGAAACACACTTTTTTCGTGCTGACGTTATACTTCTTTTCAGCTGTAAACTAAAAATTTCGGCGGAAATTTTTTTTATCTCAACTGTTTTGGGCGGAAATATAAAAAAGAAGGGGAGAGAACGAGAGAGAGAGAGAGAGAGAGA
>JAQIYA010001581.1:0-12285 GCA_034699355.1 Microtritia minima | reverse complement strand
GTGCTGTGCCAGTGCTAGTGCTACGGCTTTCTATCATTCATTCTTGATGTTGCCTTTCACTAGACATTGGCGTGCATTGAATGACAGTTTGCAAAATTCGAGGCGGACTGCCATCAGAAGTGGCGCATCAATAACGGTCTCGCAAAACTTAGCCGTAAGCGATACAAGCTTTACTACTTGGACTCCTCTTTCATTCCCTCTTCTCTCGCTGAGCAAACTTTCTGAACAATCGGCAGTCAATGTTTGAAGTTTTCAAACAATATTTTGACTCCAGTAAGTAAGCACTCGCTGATGTTTGCATATGTGAAACGAGCGTTTTTTTTAAATATGATTTGATATTTTGATATGACTTTTGTTATCGCTCTTAACACAGTTTTAATTTAAAAGTATTGATATTCGTAAGTCTAACCAAAACGGGTTGAATGGCACGCTTTACAAGCAGATAAAAAGTAACTTTAATCGAAGTTAATGGAAAAACAAAACTTCATAAATGCATTTAATGGCATTACACGCTACGTTTCAATTAATATATTGCAAAACTAAAATATTCAGCTCATAATTTTCTGCTCTATTTTCAAAATATTTTTGTTGGCAATCAAAACAAAATTCAAGAAAAATTTATGAAAATCATTTATTGGAAACGGTTTGCTGAGCTTTGAGAGGCAAAGCTTTGTAAAGATTTTTAAACCAAAATAAAGAATTTGCAGCCAAAATAATGAAAATATTTGAATAAATTAAGAAAAAAGATATTAAAATGATACAAATGATGGGCAGAGGATAAAACTAGTACGAAGTGTATCTCTAAGTAAATGAATTAACATGTTATAATAAGTAAGTAACTCAATACAGCGCTTATAAAGTTTTCAAGTATTATTATTTGTTGATTTTGTGGTTCACAATCGCTGATTACACACTTAGCAGTGCACACAACATATTTGAAACGAGCCAATTTGCTTGTCAAAAAAGATTGCATTCAAATATAAGCCCTCAAACATACCAAATATCGTCATTTTCTCTTAAAGCGCAGCCAAACTTTAAATGTGTAGCACTCTTATAGTACCAGCTCTCGGCTGAACGTGTGTGTCTGTGTCTATTTTGTTGTAAAAATAAAAATGTTTGAAAAGTTTGAAAACTTTATTGACATTTGAAACAACACCTACACTGCATTTTCAGCAAAAAAGAAGTTGAAGAATCATTGGTGAGGAGTGGCACTACTCTGGCACCTAATGCTAACTAATGCAAATAAAATGTTTATGGCTTAACAATATAACAATTTTTCAAACAAAAAATCTCTCTCTCTCTCTCTCTCTCTCTCTCTCTCTCTCTCTCTCTCTCTCTCTCTCTCTCTCTCTATTATGCCTTTTCTCTCTTTAAAGTTTTACTACGCCATCGATTCGGCAGAATATAAAAAATTTTCTATCCTCAAGTTATTCTACCTTTTATGTGTGTGTGGGACCAGTTTTTACTAGAAAGGGTTAACTTAAGACAACATAAAATGATCAACTTTTTAAAGTGTTTACCTGTTTAGTATAATAGAAGATAATGTAAATACTCTGGCCATACATTGTTCTTCTGACTATGAAAAATAAAAAGTTTTAAACTTATTTTGTCAGATCATAAGCTGTCGATCATAATTTTTATCCGTCAAAATTCTTTAACAGGATTTCAAAAATTAAATTTTGTTAGGCATACATAATATTTCAAATAAAAAATCATATTTTAAAGTAAACACTTAAACTTAATTTAGGATATACAGTATATATGATTATATTATCTTATTTCATGAATATTTCAGAAACTAAAATGAAGTGCTTTCGAAGACTAGTAAATAATTAACTAAGAAAAGTTGGTCCGATATTTAACGGACAAAATAATATTCAAACTATTGATATGGTTGTGAGAAACGCACATCAATTCTTAGATTAAACGGCAATTGATGTAAATTTGGTGACGAGAAAGGATGATCATTGATACCAATCATTAAGTGGTATAATAGGATTTATATTGTGTGCGACTCAGTCGTCAGCAAAATGCAAGTGAAAGGAAGAGAAATGGTGAGGAAGAAAGAGAATAAGGGAATACCGGAAGAATGCAATTAACGAATGGCTAACGAATCAGTGAGCCTATTGGTATCCGTTTTTATTAATTACAGACAGCCTTAAGTCGAAATCATAACGGAAACTATTTGCTGCTACTTTTATGAGTAACCAAATTTAGTGGAAGATATAAATATAAATATGTCAGAAATAGCTATTATTGGCTTTACGACAATTAGCTCAAAATTGCAAATACTTGAGCTTAACATTTGCTCGCATACGAGTTAACATTGTTTAGGGGTTAAACAATGTTAAAACTCATTTAAATAATAAGTACAAAGAAAAATATAGTAAACATGATTCGTAAGAGCATAACAGCATAACAGTATGCCGTAAATAGGATACGCGAGATTGTTTGAAGCTATGAAACTATGCTCACGTTTTAGGATAATGAAGGCTTTAAAAAAGTTACGATCGCAACAGTTTGGGAGAAGAAATGCTAATCCGAAATGCATTCAATTGGGAAAAAAATATTTCAATTGCGAAGAAAATATTTCCCTATTTGAGTGTGATGTGCATCAACGCCTTCACGTTTCCTCTCCTCTCTGCCATTTCCAACAAATCCATCAACATTTCTGACAGCGGGGCTCAGGGGTTACGCAACAGTGAATGCCATATCGATGGTAAGATGCGTTTCTGATGCCTTTGTCTCGCGTTACCATCATCTCCATGTCCAGAACCGTTAACAAACATCATCGAGCTATTCCGATAGATAGCAAACAACTGCCTTCAATGCCTCAAATGCTTTGCACCACTATTTCAACGTTTTTTCACGACTTCTTTCCTTAAGCGCGACCTTTTCCAGGTCTGTCAGCAGTAACTGAATCGCTGCCAGTGATCGCTGCCGTCAGTGATTCATTCAGTGATGCATTTGCTGTAACTGTTAACCATATTTATTAGTTTACAGTCAACAATCGCTTTATTTTGCGACGAAAACCTAATTCTTCGACTACTAGTAAATGGCTGTCCAAATGGGAGTGCAGTCGGAAAAATGTTTCACTCTTTTGGCCAATTAATCATAGAATAGCATTGGCCTCACATGGAAATAACTCAAGTGCTGCAAAGGACATGCCATGCAATCTGTTTGATCTATGCAACCAAACTAAACCACATTTTATGCAAAAAGCGTTCAACAAAAAAATAAAATTCATCACAAAATACACCTCTGGCTAAAGCAATAAACGCGAAATTTGCGATCCGAAAGCGTAAAACATAAAAGTTTGCCAAAAACGCGCACATCTTAACAAAACCGTCCCTAACCCTGAAGAACTCTTAAGAAGCTCTATCACTATAGCTCTCCTCCAGACCTATTAATAATCTGCAGCAGAGCGAGAACGGATAGCATAAACGACCAAATGATTTATAATCACTCTTTTTGAAAGGCAAAAGTGACTGTAAACCGAGTGAACAGTGAACCTCAACGAGCGATAAAGTTTGACTTTTTAAGAGTGATAATATTACCAAAGATAAAATACATTTCAAAATAATATTAACATACCATCTATCATAAAGAGTATCTACAACTCAAAACTGTCGATGTTATGTGTATTTAACTTTTATCATTGTATACATTATGTATTGTAATCATTATTTTATAGATACATCTCTTTCGAGACCTATCGTTTCTTAATAAAACCATTTCTATAACAACATTATTTAAAATTAAAAATATAACTTATATAATGTATATATTTATATATTATATATAATTAAATAACATTTTATATGCACAAATTATTAATAAAAATAAAATTAATTTCATTCAGTATTAGATAAACACGTGTTAAAAATATTCAAATATTTGGCTAATTTCAAGCAATTTGTTCGAGAGTCTCATCTGGTAGTGAATCACACTTTCATAATTAAATAAAACGACAATTTGCTGGAGCAGAGCATAATGAAACGTATCTAAAACATATCACCAGTCAATCAAAGTGTTGCCAGTTTGTTGCAGTATGAAATGGATTCGTATTGCAAGTCTGGGTCGGGACTGTCGAGCGCGCTGTCGAGTGCACTGTCGAGTGCACAGCCGGCGCAGAAAGTAATGATGCGGACGACAGATTAACATTAGTTGCTGGGCTTGTAAATTGAGACAACGACCAGTTGATCATCATATCACTTGCGGTTTGGTTTCTGTTTGTCAGTGATAAGGCACTTGTTTTCTGAGCTGTGTATACTGTCTGACCGCTACTGCCGCCAAAATTGAATGCCTTCGCGCTGCTATTTTTAGCTGAGCTCTCGCTCGCAAAAGGATTGCTCGCATTGGTTGCGGTTTGGGCTGAAGAGGACAATGAATTATTGGTAACGAGCGAATTGAATTTATTCACATTATATGCGACGCCGCCAGTGCTCGGCGTTGACGAAGTCCAGTCGCTTCTGCACATTATTAATGAGTCTTCGTTAGAGTCTGTTTTCTTTTTTTCAAATAAAGGATCAAAAATATCCGTATTTTTGTCATCGCTATCATCTGGTGGGGAGTCTAACTCTATTAGTGGCGCCTCTCTATTGTCCTTTAACGGCGTTTGGAATGTTTTCTGTTTACGCGTTAATTGGCTTCTCGGCGGCGGAATTGGTTTAGCGATTAAAGTGATGGCAGCGATCGAGTCGTTGTTTGAGAGCGTGTTCGACGACGAACTACTTTGACTGTTTGACGACTTTCCGCTAAATGACTCGTCAGTGGAAGACCTCTTCGAAAACAAGTCCTTCAACTCGCCCATCAAATCAATTTCGATGCGATTGATTACGAACGCCTCGTGCGAGTGGTCTGAGTCGACGTCTGACACCTCTGGTGACGCTTCTGGCGCTACTTTGCCGGCGGACGACGCGAGCGGTGTTATGCCGTTTTTGGTCGGCACCACAAACCCGTTGTGCAGTTTGTTAGCATTCGACTCGCAAACGTTCTGAACTCTATCGCCTGTTAATTGTCTGCCTTCGCGCACATAAGTCACGGTCCGTTCAGTTTTGGCGATTACTGTTCCGCTCATACTCTTCTTAATGCTGCGACCATTTTTGAACGGCAACGTCGGACTCGATGGCACACTGTTCGGGCGGTCAGCAATGTAGCCAACGGTGGATAATTTTTCTTGAGTATTGGGATTGTTCTGCATTTTCGATCTCAGATCTTTGTAGGCCTGCTTCCCCTTATCCTTGACCTGTCTGTAGGCCGACTTAACAGCCGGATTGACGCTCTTAAGTATAGCGCCGCCCTCTTTGCGCATCGCTCCCAACCATTCTCGATACTGAGTTTTCAAGCGATTGGCGCTCTTGTCTTCGTACATATTCAGCTCGAACTCAAATTCGTCACTGAATCCTTCGCCGTCGTTGAGCATCTCGAGCCGGCCCTCAATGAACTGTCGAAATATCTGCAACTGAAGCATTTTTTCCAGAAACGACTGGATCGACGGCGAGCGAGTGGACACGAATGCGTCGTAATTGAATGTGATCTTCTGGCCGGGAGTGAATCGAAGCGCGTCCCGATAGCCGCCGATCAGCATAACGAGAGCGCGCAAGAAAGATCGCGCCACACCATCGCCGAGCATTAACACCGGATTGCGGAGACTTTTCTTTAGTGAGTGAAGCTTTGATTCGGAGAAATAAAAATATAAAAAAAAATATCGCAATACGCATAAAATTTATACGATTAACACATAAATTTTTTTGCTTTTGTTTTGCTGAGATGGAAACTTACGATATCGGTCGGCAACATGTGAACGTCATCGAAAGGCGATTCGATCTTATTTTTATCCGCGTCTAGAATTACAATATCACCCAATTCTGTTCGCTTTACGCGCTATAAATAAAATGGTGAACAAAAATTATTATAGCATTTATTACTGCAAATAAATCAATTGGCAATAAAAGCAACGATATTGAAGTGAATTTTTTTTGTATTCGAAATAACGTGCTCTCAACTATCGGTAGAATCTGGAGAACCAAATCTATTTCGGCGCAACTATTTTAATATAATTGCCAACTAAAATATCTAAAACTGTTTTACTTCAAGAACTATGTTCGCTAAAAACTATTTCTAAAACTTATTTTATTGATAAAAAATTATTGTAAATAATTGCTTAATTTTTTTTTGCTCACTCGTCTGTAAAATTTATATTTTAAGACAGAGTCTGATTCTATATTGTAAAAAATAAAGAGTGAAATCCTGAGCTAACAAATGGTCGGAATAATCCTATGAAACTTAAATCAAATCATATAAAACACTTTTGCATTCAAGAGAGACTCGATTAAAATTGCGTTTGCATGACATGACCTGCAATCTGTGTATCGAATACCAAATCGATTAATTTAAGATTTAAGAGTTAACATTAAAAGTTAATTTCCACATAAACATCCGACATCTGAGAATAAATATATGGAACAGTCAATGAAATCAATATTAAGCATAATTGGATCAAATATATTAAAAAATTGACATAAAAGTCAAGTGAATTAAATAAATTTCAAAATTTTATTTTTACTGATAAAATCAAAAATATGAAAAAATAAATATTGATAAAAAGTTAACTAAAAAGGATCTATAAAAACAACAAAGTTATCATTAAAACAAAAAATGAAAGAATTGCGATATAATATCTGTGTCCGTCACGACCAGTCGCGAGACGGTTAATACAGTTAAGTCATAAAAATTGTCAATATTTTTCTTATAAACTTTAGATTATATTTATATGTTTTTCCTTATGTTATGCTTATCAGATATCTATAATAAATATTAATTTTAAATAATAAATTTAAAACTTTTATAAAAACCTTAATTGTTTATTTAGAGACTAAAACAAACAAACACAAGCTTTTATGCCGCAAACAAATTCTCTTTGAGTTATTAAACTCTTTCGTTATAGAATTATTAATTGAAAAATAGCGCCAAAACTGAATAGTTTGTGATCATTAATAACTTACTTGATAAAGATAGATATAGATATAATAAATAACTTTATCTACATTTAGCAAAAAGAATGCGTTAATTCTAAAGCAAATATTTCAATATTTGACTGATTGACATGAAATTATTTTTTTCTTATAATAAATATTTCTTACGTCATATTTAGTTAAATGTTGAATAATAAGCACAATTAGTCAACGACTTAATAAGTGGTTTTAGTTAAAAAAGAGTTAAATTTTTCTCATTTGCTGGAAATATTCCCACTTTTAACGAATGACTAGAGGTTTTTAAATGATTAATGATTAGGTCCCAAGATTAAGCTGATGTCACAATAGGGTGCCAATAATATATAAAATGCATATATTAGAAAATATACTGCATAGCAATCTATTCGTCAAAGAGAGTCATTCAAAATTCTGCTTCATAACGATTAAATTGATAAATTCTAATTCACTTTCATTAATTTTTGTTAACATTTTACCGAAAATGTTTGGTTAAGCAGTTTTTTAATTTCAAAACTTTATTTTAATATTTTAATAAGCATACAGTATAACCTCGATTTTGGTAACTCGAAGCCAAAGAAATTACCAAAATCAAGATTTGTTAAAATCGAAGTTATTTAACATTGAAAGTATAGCGTTGCGACCTATTGCTAGGGTTGACAAAATTGCCAAAATAGAGGTCATACTGTATACAAATATACATAATGTATATTAATCTAAACTAATCAAATACTATTTATTAAAATATTAAATAAGACAAAAATCAGTCTAAAGTTTTTTAAATAATTCTTATAAAAATATGGTTTTGATGGCGAAATTTAACGAAATTTGGATTTAATAAAAGACAGAGCTTTCGAAAATTTTTTACAATAACTCAAAACAAGTAAAATTAGCCGATATTTTACTGAATAACTTTTGTTATTTTAAATAAAACTTTATCGCATACTCAAAATTGTGAACACTTTCAAGCATTTACCGGCATTTCGGAGATAATATTGAATATACATATATTTAAGTGAAATAAATATTTATATTTGATTATTAATCTGTTAGAAAATCAAAATTATTTATCTCTAATGCATAAAAAACTTTTGGAAAATTGATTACTTAAGTTGATTCGAACAAAAAACTGTTTTTTAAAGATAAAATGTGAGCCATTAATTGAAACTGACAAACCGTGGCAAACATTATGCGTATAAAATAATCTTTATGTTAGTTATTCGCACTTTAAAAAACATGTAGTAATGCTGCACACTATCTCTACCGATATTCAAAACAAAATATAGAATACATTACTGCCACTATAATCAACTCAATTGTGTCTGGGAATATGTTGATTATAAAGGAGTGTTCATTATAACGGATGTGTATATAAATCTTTTTATAATAGCACACGTTTATTATAAAGGAAAGTTGATTATAAAGGAGTGTTGATCATAATGGCAGTCGATTGTAGCAACAAATAGCCAAACTGAACGAATTTGATGCGAAATGGCGTGAGAGCTTGGCATTAACAATATATTTATTTATAAAATTTAATAATTTTAAAACTTTATAAATTATTATTTTTTAATGAAAATCACGTGAAAACAATTTTTAATATTTGCTTAAAATTTTCTATTTTAATTTCCGTAATTAATCAAATATTTATATATATTATTTCAAGACAGCTGAAAATTGAATGAAAAAAAATATTGTAAAACAAAATTAGAAATAAACTATAAAATAAATCAAAATAAGTTTAATTATGAAATAATTCTAAGTTAAAATGAAAATTGGAACATAAAAATAAAATTGCCATAAATAAGATTTATAAGTTATTTTTATTTGTAATAATTTCAAAGAAAAAAATTGAGGCAAAATTTAATCAATACTCACATATGCTTTTTCTTAAGCTCTTACAAATTTTTATTCGTATTTACTTTAAATTTTAGATTTATTATTGCAAAAATATTTTAAGAATGTTTTATTTCAAGAAAATAATCAAATATGTTATATCAAACTTTTTTTACAAAACAATTTACAGTTTAACTAAATATAAGTTTATATGAAATTAATATGAATGTATTCATATTCAGATTTCACATTCATATTCATATTTCTGTTTAAAAATAACGAGTTTTGAATCTTATATTGCTCTCAAATAAAGGGACCTTAGCCTCAATTATTAAATAAAAAATTATTATTATTGACTAAATTCTTTCTTCACATTATAAAATTAGAGTATTGCTAATTGTATTGCAATTACTCACGAGTAATGGAGATAACGTAAAAAAGCTCTCAGCATATTCTCGAGGAAGTGAGTTAGCAATAAACATATAATCATCTATGATCTTATTTTAGCCTAAAAATAAAGATGTCAAAAAGCTCGAGCTTATGCTAAGATGGACTCGAATTTTTTGAGCTTTAAGCTAAAAAAAACAAGAAAATTATTATATAAAGCTCAGGCTATTAATAAGGTGTAAGAATACAAAGAATGAAAGAAAAGTGGATGAAAGCATTGAAAATGAATTGCAAAAATGCAACTATTTTACATAAAATAATGTGATCTCATTTTAACAATTAAATTTAAGCTTAATTTGGCTAATTTTTGAACTCAATATCAACATTAGTTTAAATTTAATGTGAATCTAATTGACAAATGGTTTGATGGAATCTCTCAATAAACAATCAAATTTCAACATTTTTTTTGTTGATTGTTTGCCAATATTATTGACTCTACTATTTATAAGCATTAACTTATAGCATAATCATAATCATTCAGACATGACTTCAATGCTTAACAATCAAAATAAAAAATTAGATAAATTTAAAACAAACCTTCAAAAACTATAATAATATTCAGCTTTGATAGGATTAATTTGACTAAACTAATAAGACTTTTATCAATAAAGATTTGACTCATAAAATAGTTCGATAAAACAAGTTAATTGAAAATCACCCGTTATTCCCATAAACAAAAACAAACAATGTTTTATAAAAAACAAAAAAAAACATGCTTAACAATTATGCTTAACTAAACTTACATCCAATATAACTGATGGCACGCCAATTAAGAAAGGCATGGGAGCATTGAGATAGTCGACCAAATGGTTGGGCAACACCGGAATGAAGATGTGCTGCCAATGCATAGGATAGATGAGCGCATTGGCGGCCTGAACGCAGGCCGACAGACGGGACAGTTTTCGAGACGTCATTATTATGCGCCTCTCGTTCAACATATTCGCGAATATGACGATCATATTGTTTATGTCGATGGCGTTGAAATACTCGGTCAGATTGCGGTCCTCGGGAATGCTCGGTATTTTCTGGTGGTCGGGACACGAGGCGCTAAATTCGTACAGCTTATTGTCGGCGCAATAGCTGGCGCTGAGTTGGAGTCCGGGCGGCGGAACGTCGCTCTTGTAGAGCGCGTCCAAGAAGTTCGACAGATGGGCGGCGTTTCGGTTCGTCAGTTCGGCGCAGTGGTTGAGCACGCGGTAGAACGTGCAGTGCCAGGGAAGGTGACTCATCATCACGATGCAGGTCTCGCTCTTCGGCGCGAGTCGGCAGAAGCCGAACGTCCACTTCGAGTCCAACGAAGTGAACACAAACGAGAAGTGCGTCACTGTGTCGACGCTGTACGCGCACGGATATGCGAACTGAGGCACACTCCTCAGCACTTCGGCCGACGAGTACGACTCGGGATACTTCTGGAGGACGAACGCCTGTCCGCCGTCGGTCTGCGGGATCGCCACTTCGCAGAAACACTCGAACACGTGCTCCGCATTACTCCTGCAATGAGTGCACAATCAATTACATTACTGGCCATAAATATGTTTAAACGCGTTAACTATACCTCATTCGAGATCCCATTTGAGTGCTAATTGTGGTGTGGATTATGGTCTGCGATGATGTGCGCGATGGCAGCGAAAAGTGGCGATCAGTGAGCGACGAGTGAGTGACGAACGCGTCGTTTGCTATCAATTGATGGCTGATCTCATTCAATGGCTCGCATTGTCGCCTATTGTGGTGCACATAACTCTGTTCACGCTATTGTCAGTCACGCACAAACAGTCACACAAATGGCAAACCCTCTATTTTTCCTCTAATGTGCGTTAACTCCTCTTCGCATCGTTATTGCAAAAACTAGTATTGCTTTCTCTGTTCGCCTCTCACTCGCACTCAATTACGTTCAACTCGTTAGCAGTCAATTGTGACACTCGTTCACACTCTTTCCCATACCTCTAGAGGTGTCCACATCTCACTCGTATCGCACTCAACATTTCACAATTATTTCTTTGATTCAGTTTTGAATTTTTCAAATAATCAAATAAATTTCATCTTCAATTAATCGAGACTTTATGAATAAATGGTCGCAAATATTTAAAATTACTATTAAAATATTAATTTAAAACTAATTAACATTAATAAATATTTAACAATTCATAATTAAGTAATCAACTAATAGTGAGTAACAATGAAAGCACTCGTGATGTGAAACGAAACTATTATTAAATCTCTAATAATTAATTAATTCATATATAGTCGCATACAATATGATATCATAAACTAATCTCAGAGCTGTCTCTCATTTTCATTCATAACTAAATGTCGTTAACGCTAATAATAATTGTTGAATCGATAGCTTTGAAAGCATGCGATGAAAGTTACAAAAGCATGTGACAGACCGTATGCCATAGCAGGACGTCATTGAATACAATACGCCTAATGTATGACTTTTTCTGTTGAAATTTACGTGCCATTAGTAACTAATAAATGGCTATAAAGTGATGTCATATTGTGTATAACAAACACGTGTACTATTAATATAATCGTCACTATATTTGCTTTTATTAAAGCGTCTCTACTTTGAAGTTGAATTTTGGTATTAAGTATTTGTTTACCTATTCGTTAAAATGATTTTCTGCTTATGATAGCCATCAATCTATTAATAGTAATAAATTTTTATTAAATTGATTCAATTATCTAATCGTTTATTAATTTGAGTGCATTTAATTGAAAATTATTGCAAATTAATAGCATTTCAAACATGCATTTGAGCGCAAGATTAGTACTTATGTGGACGTTGTGTGCACTCACTCTAATATTAGTGGTGAGTTGTCAACACTCGCACGATCACTATCACGACCACCACAGTCACGGCCATCACGACGACGAGCCCGTCGAAGAGCGGCCGTCATTCAAATACAGTCGTGAGGCCAACGAAAGAGCAAATTTGGCTGAAGAGCGGTCCCAATCAAGACATGGCTCACACGAAGCGTCCCAACACTCGCACCACTCTTCACATCAC
>JAQIYA010001580.1:0-12300 GCA_034699355.1 Microtritia minima | reverse complement strand
CTATTTTTTCACGAAAGTAATAAAACGGATCAATTGGAACAGAATGACGGATTGGAAATATCCGGATAGAAGTGATGCCTCCGACAGTGCTCTTGAGGTGAGAGCTCTTAGTAATCTTAAGTTAGTTATGATAGCAATACTGTATTTACAAATCAATACTTGTTATTTTAACATTACATTTTCAAATATAGGTAAATATTAGTAATTACATTAATTTATTGTTATTATAAATTCTAATGATTTATTTTTAACTCTGAAAGCTTTGTATTAACTCTTAACTTATATTAACGTTATTTCTCAACAATACTTAAAAATTGTTATTAAAATTTTTATTACAAATTTTAAAAGTAATTCTCAAAAAAAATCATAAGTTTATATTAAACTTATGTTAGTTTTAATGTTAAGGTATAACAATAAAGGTTTATTTTAAAATGTTTTAAAAAAATTATTGGAATAAATAATTTTTAAAAAATAGCAAAAAGTGAATAAAATCGAATTTGAGTGATTTAAAAGCGTAATTTGATGCCAGTGTTTCGGAGGTCATTGTGGTCACAGTTGCATACCTGCATCTTCTGTAGTGTGGCATTCTTTGTCGTGTATTTCCTCTATTTCTATTATCTCATACCGTCTCGACAATGGACAGAGTGGACCACCAGGAAAAAAGTGATCTACACAGTCGAGTGCGCGATCGTTTTGGCGTTTCTAGAAGTGATTCGGCTCTTTGTTGGCATCTATATTGTCTGTCAGACTATTATGAACATAGTGTTTAGTGTCCATTAAATACTAATTCATAAACGACTTATGGTTTACCTTAAATAAGATTATAAGCAAGAATTTTTTCGATTTACTAATTGATAATTTTAAGCTGAATTTGTAATTATGCCGCCAAATAAATAATTTTGATGAAAAAAATATGAAAATAAAATCATAATAGAAAAACCGTAATTCGCTTCTCATTAATAAACAAATTTAAATTTAAATTTAAAAATTATTGCTAAAACTCTTTAGCGCTGAGACTCGTGAGCGGCCAAATGCTAACACTAACGAGACTAACTTAAAGTTTAACAACAGATTTAAATAATTTAAAGTTTATTTATAAAGCGTGCAAACTTAACAATTAAAAATTAATAATTGTTTATATACTTATACGATAACAACAAACTAAAAACACTTAAATGTTTGTAATTTATTAATTTAATACATTATAGGAATTACAGATCGGTTACTGGTATTGGATGTCCAAATTTGTGGACTGGTTTGACACTCTCTTCTACGTTCTGCGCAAAAAGGAGTCTCACATCTCATTCCTCCACCTCTATCACCACATATCAGTGCCAGTGTTCGGCTATTTAATCATTAAAATCAATTGTCTGATGCCGAGCGCACTCATGTTTGTGGTGATCAACTCGTTCATCCACTGCGCGATGTATACCTACTACGCGCTGTCAGCACTCGGACCCGCTGTCCAGCGTTACCTCTGGTGGAAGCGCTACATAACGGTGCTTCAGTTGACCCAATTCGCGATCGGCATCTTCTACGGCAGTATACTCTACTTTAAACAGACCGACTATCCGCCCGTTTGGCTGTACGTCGGCTTAGCTCAGCCGCCACTGTTTTTCTGCATGTTTTACAAATTCTACCGCAATGCCTATCAAACGACTAACAATTCCGTTGCAAGTAATTGCAAATATAATAATAATCATCAGAACTGTGGCGAATTGAGTATTAATGATAAGTCTGAATAAGTGCAAAGATTTTAGGTTTAAAGTAAATTCTATTTCATAATTATAAATATTGTTTATAGTTTGGGGAAGTTATAAGTGTAAAATGATATCATTCATTAATTCTTAACTTAATCTATGTTCGCAATCATATTAACTAATCTTCTGATTTTTGATAACGAATTATTAGTCATTTAGTCCTCAAAAAAAATAATTGTTATCTTATTATTAAAATTATATCACAGTAAATAAACTGTAACTTTTGGATGCATTAGATATCTAATACAATCAGACTTTAATGTTTAAAACATTAGATAAAATATGAGTTATCATAATTAATAGTAACAAAATACTTATACTTATTATATATAAAAGATTTTAAATATCAAATTTCAAGATAATCTCAATTTAATATGAAAATACAGATTTCGAAAATGTTAAGATTATTTTTTCAATTAATAAAAAATTCTCTAATAAATACATATTTTTAGTTTTAAATTGACAAAATAAATATGTGTTTTTATATATTAGTTATTCTAATCAGTTAATATGTTATTGTAATACAGACGCCGACACTTATAAGATAATACAGTAAAACTGAGATTAAATGAACTATTAAGTGAACAAATAATTATTTTACAAAAGTAAACTTCTAATAAATAGGCATACAATCAAGGATTAAAAATGTTAATTAAAATTTAAAAAATAGATTTCACATGTGAAAGACAACTAAGTTTCTTAAATCTAAGTTTTACTGCATTAGTCTTTTACAAGTTAAGGATAAATTTATTATAAAAACTATCAAATATATATTAATCAGACAATAATTATAATTGCTGTGCTAAACTTTTCAAAATCAAAGTGACTGCTATAAAAATATCAACTCATTAAAAATGAACACTTTTAAAACCAACTAAATATGCATATATGTAAATACACCAAAAATACGCTAAATTGAAATTCATCAAGTAAACCAAGTTAAACTACAATACAAATAATCACAAATCACAAGTAAAATGTTCGCCTTTGGACACACCATAATGAATAACGGGTTTTTCATCATCGCTGTCGATGTAAGCCCAGGGCATCATAGCTGTGGTGAAACCGATACCGATTTGTCCATCAAAGCCGACCGCAATCGCTCCGCCATAGCCATCAACTCGACGGCGCATTATCTCCAGTCCAGACTCGGTGGCCTCTTGTAACGACTTCTTTTGTTGGCCGCCAGAGAATTGATACATGATTTCTCGTGAAAGACAGACTCGCATTATGGCCTCTCCGTGACCTGTGGTCGAAACAGCTCCGCAAGTGTTATCAGCCCAACCACCGGCACCGATAATAGGACTGTCGCCGACGCGGCCCACTCTCTTAGCGGTAATACCGCCCGTAGACGTGGCCGCCGCTACGTTACCAAACGAATCGATGGCCACCGCGCCCACTGTGTCATGATCTTCAGATCCATTTGCGCCAGAGTTGTCATTATTAGTGGCACCGCTCAAACTATCACTCTCTTTATCCCTGTCCACACCGATGGCGTTCATGAAAGTCTTGTACTGATCGAGTCTCTCCTGAGCCCACGGATGAACGAGCGACTCGTTTGTTACTAATTGAATGCCGATCTCCTCAGCGAACTGTTCGGCACCGCTCGCGATGAGAAGACAGTGTTCGGTGCGCTCCATAACAGCGCGGGCGAGAGAGACCGGGTTTTTCACGCGAGACACTCCGCCCACTGCGCCGCTCTTTAGGTTTGTGCCGTCCATTATGATGGCGTCCATTTCGACGTTTCCGCTTATAGTGAGTGATGAGCCGTAAGCTGTTTAAAATCATTGTAATTGTAATTTAATTAAATATAACCAATTCTGTTAGATCTACATTCGCGCAATTTTGGCGCTCAAATTGTGTTTAAATGACCTAAATTTATATATAATTTAATACGAACATGATTTATCTATACATGAAGAGTAAAACAAGGTTTACTAAAAGAAACCGTTAATATTTAAGCAATAAATTATAATTGAGGTCACAATCTTATTGATAAAAATTGTTCATAAATTTAAAAATATTTACACCAAATGCTAATCGCGTGACAAATGACGCACCGATTAAGCAAACAGTGAAATGCATTGATTGTGAAAAGCGAGTCAAACCTGCGTTAAACACTGGGTTGTCCTCCAGAGAGTTGACGGCCGACTCGACCGCCTCTACGGCGGTCTTACCCGCGACCAGCGCTTCGTAACCGCGACTCACGGCGTCGCGCATTCCCTTCAACTTAATGTCCACCAGATTAGCGCTGACCAGAGCCGCGCCGCCGTGTATTAACACTTTCATTATCAAAGTCTATCTACACTAAAGCGAAACAATAGAAACGATAGTATCACTCTTTAAAGATGGAAAACGGAGTGCTGTTCGGGTCGCGAGTGGTGCTGATGGCGGACAACTCTCTGCTGATGGCCTGTTCGGCGTCGAACAGTTTGCGGGCGAAGCGGTCGCGTCTGCGGCGCAGATATTCGATTCGCTGTGTCTTCAACTGATAGCCGAAAACGGCGCCCAAACTGAACGACAGTAACGCTATTGCGAGCAGAGAGCGAGCACTCAACTCAACGCTCATCGTTCGCACGTCACTCGTTATCGCACTCAACTCAAGCCCACTCCTGTATCACTTTCTAATTTGCTATATGAGCGCTTTATTTTCAATAATTACAACTCGTAATTATACAAAATAGTAGCGAAATAAATAAATTGATGTCCATTTGATTTCATAACAAAAGCACGTGACTATTGTGAGAACAGCCAAATAAAAGGTACTAATGTTTGTGATGTTGTGGTACTTTTGTGAATAACGTTTTCGTTAAATATGGCGTTTCGCATGTATAGAAAAGGACCGCATCTCATAAAGTAATTTATATAAAATTAAAATTGAACTTTAAAAAAATGAAATGGACTTTAAAAAATTTTAACCTATTTATATTAAATACATGGATATCAAATTTGTATTTTAAAATTTATAGATTTTACAGTTTAAGAAATTATTTATGAAATAATTAATGTCACATAAAATGTAGATCGCATTTACCCGCGAGTGTTTCACTAATACGTTAACTAAAAACTTCTTTAAATCAATAGTTTAAATCAAAATTTAATGTTTTAAATTTGACTTGAATGGTGAACAGTGAACACGCCTTTTTGCACTTACTTTAAAAAGAGGATTAGAGAAGACACGAGGATCTCAATTAATTACTAGGAGATCATACTTTGCTTCAGCATTGAATATGTTTGCCGTATTTACAATCATATAACATTTATAATTTACTTTAACCATCTAATCTAAAATTATAAAATAATTTGAAATATAAGTAAAAAGTGCTAATTAATTGTTTAATTATTTTTTCTACGATGAGTATTAAAATGTTTTTTCAAATTTCCCGCGAGAACGCATCTGTATTCACATCCCGGCCACTGACACTTGTGTCGCTTATCGTTCTTATGCATCATGAGATGCTCTCTGAGGCCATATTTAGATTTTAACTTCCTGTCACACGACGGCCAACTGCACGGATAATTACTCTCTGGGTTATGAGAATCCTTGTGCCGATAGATCGCAGACTGATATTTGCTCTTATATTCACATCCCGGCCAATCGCAGTCATAGAGCATTTCGGCGATGTTCTTGTGCCTCATCACGTGTCGCCGCAAACTTGCGCGACACCTGTAGCTCATCTGGCAGTCGGGCCACTCGCACTTAAACGACCGCTGGCTGTGAACCAATTGATGCGCTTTCATAGTGGACTCGCATTTGTACGTACGGCCGCAGTGCGCGCACATAAACGGTTTGTGGTCGGTGTGGACGAGCTTATGAAGCTTGAGACAGCCTTTGGTGAACGCCGCGTACGTACAGCCGGCAAAGTCGCACGCGAACGGCTTTTCGTTGGCCGGTATTGTGTGGAGTCTCATGTGGGTCTTCAAGTTGGACCGACTTTTGAACATAGCGTTACACTGAGGCCAATCGCAACCAATACTCTTTTGCATTTCGTGCACGAAAGTCACGTGTCTTTTCATATTGATCTCGCTATGAAATGCTTTGTCACACCCAATCACTGCACACTTAAATGGCTTAATACCGATGTGTTTGTTTTTATGATAAGTTAATTTGTTTCGAGTGGACGCCACGTAATCACAGTCAGTCCAATCGCATTGAAAGCCTCGTCCCCAATATTTCTTTGAACATTCGTTCACACTTTCACTTTCATCAGATATTGTTTGACTGAATTGATGCGAACCTTCTTCAGTCGATTCGTCACTCAAATCGATACCAATATTTTGTCGCGCAGTCCTGCCATTCAGATCACTATCAGCTAAATTAATATTAATACGTTCATCGATTTCGATTGAGCTCTTCTTCGTCCCTCTAATGACGACATAAGTTTTTACATAATTATGATCTGAACATAAATTCGATGGTTTTGACAATTCATTAATCATTTCATTTCTTTGAACATCACTTCTATCTTGATTTTCGTCAATAATTTGTTTGTCATTCAATTCTTCGCTTCTATTCTTATTATTGCCATTAATAAGTGTTTGAAATTCATTTTCAATTTCTTTTAATTCATTTGAGATATTATTATTATTATTATTATTATTTATGTAATTATCGTATAAATAACTTTTAAATTGAAGTAAAATATTGACGCATTTATTCGCAAACAATAACTGATCGCAAAGTCTTTTGTTTTCATCACGTAATTCATCAAAAATATCGTTTAAACTAATTATTTGATTGTTAATCTCCATTATTTAAATTAATACACTTCTAAATTCTAAATGTAATTAATTAAATAATAAGATTTAATCAAAAAATTACAGCTGATGTTCGCGACACGTGTTGAACAGCAAAATATGATTTATATAAACAGGTTTTTGTGTTTACGTTTTTGTGTTATTGACGTAAAGCGCAATATTTCTACCATTACTAAACATTTGAATGCATAACAAATATTTACTGCAATAATTATATTATAAATTGAATTTGGTCAGAATTAATCAGTATAACGGTGTCCAATAATTGTATTTTGATTTTTCTTATTTATTCGTTTTAACATTAATTTTGCTTTTAATTTATTTTTTCGCTTTTGCTATGTTTAAAGAGCCCAAACTCGTTAATTTTAAAGTGATTAAATTAAAATTGTTAGTGATATAAATTACAAAAAAAAATGATTAAAATTAATCATAATTTGTGTAAAATAAAATTTTATAGATAAATGATTCTAAATATATCTATTTATATTTCTAAAATAATATTTAATTATGTTATAATGTAAATGAACGTTAGAATTTTAATTTACATAAAAAATTTATTGAAATTTTTAAAATGAAAATTTAATAATTGTATAATTTAAAATTATATACACAATGCTGTGATGTAAGAAAATATTGATGACTTATTTTTAAAAAATATATTTTTATAAAAATGAATGCTAATTGTAAATCAATATAAGTTATTACTTATCACTGATTTTTATGATCAAAAATTAATAAAAAAATAAAAGAAAGAAAATTAAACATAAAATAATGCATAAATTTGTTTTACTACATAATATTTCTACTATTAAAGCACCAATATTTCACAAAAGTATTCCAGTATAATGAACAAACTTTTATTGTCACAAAAGAGTTTACGTAACAAACTTTTATTGTAATAACAAGTTTGTAATTATCATTTATTATTAATGGTATTTTTATGGAACTTTTTTCGAAATTATTGCTATTCAAATGTTTATATCAAAAATTGAAGCTAAAATAAAATAAAATTGAAAATTAAATTAACAACAATTACAATTTAGTGTCAAAAACTATTGATTGTATAAAAAATAGTTTTCTTTTAATTATTGCTTTTTTTGTAAATTTTTATTTAAAAAATAATACAAAAAACTTCATTAATTCTGAATATATTTCTTTCCCATTAAAATACACCATTAAATTATCATTAAAATGAATAAAATATCGATCTATAAGTTAAAGTTAATATTGTTAACAGTATTAATGTGTGACATTAATTGGCAAACCAATCAAAGTCACTCGATTCGCGTCAAACTGCGCAAAGAAACGCACCGAAAAGTTTCGCTCAAAACATTTGTGAATTTCTTGTCGGCGAACGGCAACGACTCGAACGGCGCCAAACGAGTACGCGTACCACTCTTTAACTATAAGAACGTCCAGTATTTCGGCGCCATAAGCGTGGGAACTCCACCGCAAGAGTTTGACGTGCTCTTCGACACTGGCAGCGCAGACTTCTGGATACCCTCTCAGTCCTGTTCCGACCAGATCTGTCTGACCACCAGGACATACAACTCTTCGTCCTCGTCTACCGTTAAACTCTATCCCAAGAAGTGTCGTATTTTATATGTTGATAAGTCTTTAGTTACGGGTGTGATTCGTTCCGATAGCCTAACTATCGGTTTAGACAATACGGTCACTATTAAGGATCAGTCTTTCTGTGAGGCGAGCACTCATTTTATGCCGACCGCTGATGCGATTAAAAAGCACGACTGAGTGATTGGACTGGCGTTTCGCGAGATCAGCGACAATGACATGCTTCCCGTGTTTTACAATATGGTTGTTCAGCATTTCGTCGACAAACAAGTTTTTTCCGTATACCTCACGCGAGACGAAAACGACATCAGTTTCGACAGCGAAATCATATTCGGCGACTCCGATCCTAATTTATACCGAGGAAACCTGACGTACGTTGCGGTCACTAAAGTGGGCTATTGGCAGATCAGTGTGGACGCTATTTCTATAGGAAAGTTTCGCAGTTCGTTCTGCGGGTTCGGCTGCGAGGCCATCATCGACACCGGCAACTCCATCATAATCGGTCCGCATTACGATATGCAGGTGTTCAACACCAGACTCGGCGCTCAGAGGATTAGCGAAATCTATTATCATTTTGACTGCAGTATTGTTAAACGCTTGCCGGCGATCGCGTTCACGATTGGCGGACAAAACTTTACGATCACCTCCGATATGTATGTGCTCGAGTACGACGTTAGCGGTGACAAACTATGTCTGAGCGCGTTCAGCGCTTACCCTCTAAAGAGCGATAGAAATGTTTTAACTCTCGGATCATGTTTTCTCGCCGGTAATGTTTTTGTGGAGTTTGATTTGGCTAATAAAAGGGTTGGTTTGGCTCAGTCTGAGTAGACTATGCACGTCTTATTTGACCAAATTATGCGTTCATCTTATAACTGTTTGTTTGTTTAATCATAACTTTGAAATTACTAAATTTGATTGAATAATAATAAAAAAAAAAATTAAAAATACAGTATTCCAGTATTTTTGCATTATATTATCCAAATTTAAAACTGCTTTTTGAGCGCTTATATTTAAATTTTTGTTTCGTTAGTGTATATGTTTGGTTCGTTGATTAATATTATTTGATGGGATTATAAAGAAGTCATGCACTGTTAGTTGAGCTCGATATAATAATAGCAATCAATGTCTGTTTTCATAAATTTATTTAAAAACTTTGTTTGATTTGAAGCATCTTTTCTTCGTTAGACTCTGCAAAGACTCCGTCAATGCATTTGACGACCATTTTAAATATGGTCTGATTGTTGATGCGCGTGAAGGTGTTGTCTATGATTATTTAGTAGCAGATGACCACAAATTGTCGTGATTGACGACAAATCTGGACTGATTGTGACGAACGGCACGAATTACGCGCATTTTAATAATTGTTTTTATTGTTGCTTAACATTTGCCTGTATTATGAATTTATTAAACGGTTTCTGTAGTATTATATTATTCTTTAACGACAAACGCATTAACATATCATCGATTTTTACATCACATTAATAAGACAATGATTATTTTATATTTATTGTACATAATTATCGCATTATCACATATCGTACTATTTATAAATAAGGTAACTCAGAGAGCTTCAAATTTTCATTTTAATCAAAAGCCAACACATCAAACTAAATAGCAATTTCAATAATTTGTTGTCGCAGAGCGAGTCCGCACTTGATGTTTCGAAAATCGCGAGCGAGTATTGCAGTCCGGAGAAGAGAGTGGTGATCACTCGCGCGTATCGACATCGACAGCAGAAATACATTTACGCGCTGTTCGACAAGAATTGCTATTCGCGTGTTGTGGGCGTGACTCGCAAACACTTGCCAATCATCGACACCACTGCCGACAAACAATGGTCAACACGTCTAATGTATCCGAAGTGCGACTGGAATGAGGCCATCCTTAACGACGAATTTGAAGAGTACACCGATTATGCGTTCGACACAGAGTTTGCCACTTATTGGCTCAATGTATGGCAAGCAATGTTTTACAACTTATTAGTTGACATATAAGTTTGTTTGACACAGAATCGCAGTCTGATTGGCTTCAATCACGTTTGGTTGGGTTGTCCGCAACAGATGTGCATCAGTGGCGGAATCGATGCCATATATCACAGCTTTCAAAATAATAAATTGATTTTTCGCGGCCGACACTATTGGAGATTATTGGATGACTTTTCGGCGGACAAACCGATTCCGCTCATCGCCAGTATTAAAGATATAACTGGAAGCACGTCAGATGGATATTTCGACGCGTCCTTTCGCACGTACGGACCGAACCGGAAGGACAACGCTTTGTTTCTGATTAAGGTATGGATAGTTGAGTGTGACATTTGAAAGTTTGAATGCGCTGTTCAATTGGCTCGAAGGGTGAAGACGTTTGGTGGCAGTTCGCGAAGCATAATCTGAAAGATAAGAATAGAATGTCCGTCTTTAAGTTGTTTGGCACCAAATTTCCCGCTAATGTCGACACTGTATTCTATCAGCGAATCGCAGATATTGAGCGACTTTACATATTTAAGGACGGCATGTATTATATCGGCAAATTCACAAATAAGACTCTGTCGAGCGGAGCGTCAGTTCTTAAAATTTGGAAAATTTCTGACGGACCGAAGAGCGTCAAACAACTCAATCCCACATTTCCGCACCAAATCGATGCCATCCATCAGAGTGCAGATATAATTACCATTTACTTTCAGTGGCAATACTTTAGCATTAATAGCAGTCGAAAATGGTTTGACGTATGTTTAAAATTTACAGAATTTATTCGTGATTTAATATTTCTAATCGAATTGAATGTCGAAATAGGAGGCGTGGCTTAATGTGAATTTGAGGTTTCACTGGGTATTTGGCGATCAATACAAGTGTCAATTGGATGCCTACAAGAGGTGGCAATTCGATAGTTATGAAAGTTTTATTAATCGGTTCGCCATTAATTCCAAAAATATCGCTCGACCGGCGCTCCCATTGTCGACATTTGCGGACTTAAAGGACGCCGAAAACAGTACACTTACGACTCAATTTTCAAATCAAAACTCATCAAAAAGTAATATAAAATAGAGATAATTATCATATAAATCATTATAAATACAATATAAAACTGATTCCAAAAGGTATCCACTGGTCGATTATATTATTGATAGTGTGCGCGATAGTTATAATAGTAATTATAGTGGCAGTGATTGTGGTTATTCTAAAACGAAATCTAAACAAACAGCGAACTCTTAAGCTGAAGAAGAAAATGGCTGACAGAGAACCAGTTGATCCGCGCTTCGGGCAACTCGACAGCTCCACAAACATAACCGTCAACGTGTCCACTATGTCGGACGACACGTCATTCCCCGATTCAAATGATCCGAAACAGACGGACACCCGATCAGACACTCGTCAGTCCAATCTGACGAGTAAGACCGGACTCAACGACGATAGCGAGTCAACGCTTCGCAGTAATTAATATTTATCGCAATTTGTTTCTATCTTTTGTATCTAAAATTTTTTATATACCTATATTTATTTAGCATTCAATAATAAATTAATATATCGTAAACTATATTTATAATATAATAAAAATGTTGTTTATTTATATTACAGAATAAAATCATCGGATATGTGAACAAATGTAGGAATGACTGTAAATTTGAAAATTATTCACTTTAGATTTGCATTTCTAAATATACAGTAAGCATAGAATAACAATAGCAGACCAACTGTATGTATCATCGCAATTAAGCTATTGGTTATTAAATATCATAACTATCATTAAAATTAACTAATATTAAATAAAATGTATTAAAAAAATTAAAGACTTTAAAGCATTCAGTCTCTCTCTCTCTCTCTCTCTCTCTCTCTCTCTTTCACACATACACACGATCTCTTTGTCCATTCCTATCTTTATATATATCTCTTCTATAACTTTTTAAATTTTTGAACAATTAATTTTACAGAATGACTAAAATTAATTTATAATTAAAGAGATAATGAAAAATATCATTTAAAATTTAAATCAACAATTAAATACATAATTGAATAACGCGCACATTTATACTTCTAACACTTCATTATTTTTATTAGTTATAGAGACTTAAATTTTTTAAATAATTTGCGCAATATTTGTAACTTAATAATGAAAACAAATAGAGAGAGAGAGAGAGAGAGAGAGAGAGAGAGAGAGAGAGAGAGAGAGAGAGAGAGAGAGGGAGGGAGAGAGAGATTTAAATAAAAATATAAAA
>JAQIYA010001579.1:0-12307 GCA_034699355.1 Microtritia minima | reverse complement strand
TACACTTCCATACACTTCTCGTAGTGTACAGCAAAAGTGGTTTGACATTTGAAGCACCCAAAGACAGCACCAGAGACAGCATGAGACTACTGTTTGAGGACCACCCGAGTTGTGCGGTCCTCAAACAGGCAAACAGGCAACCACTACGAGTTAGTCTGTCTCGTAACTGGCTTTGCACTAGCATTAGACCTGCATTAGACCTGCATTAGACCTGCTTTGTGGCCATTTGTTCCCACATATGTGACAATAGACAAGTGCTAATAATGAACAGTTTGATGGTCTCTCTTGCGATCGTCGTTCAAACCGATTATTATCGCATCGTCTATATCTTACGGTTCGGAACAGATAAATATTTTCAAATAAATCTGTCAATGATTTGAATGTTACAATATATACAATCTAATGGTATACCTGTGAGCGAAAATTCATTTTAAGGTTAGGCAAAGCAAGGAATTTATTTGTTGGCTGTGTTACAATCCTCGGGCTCTGTTGCAGTAAAGCACACCAAAATAGAAATTGCGTTACCCTTGATATGCCTACAACTTAAATACCTGTCTGGTGGAGATTACTTAAGCGCAGCCAACATCTAACAACATCTTACAGCTAACAGCTAAAAAAACTTTCTCATGATTCTGGTCTCACCTGTAGGAACAATGCGTACACATGTGTGGATAAGGCATCCATTTATTGCTTGCGATCCTCAGTTAGCAATATCTTATCTCTATATAAGAGTCTGTTTTACTCTGTTTTCAAATGATTACTGACTCATAAAGCGCCTACAATTTTAGACATTATCCAATATCTGTAAGTGAAAATTTAAATTTTAAAATCTAAAATTACAGATTATGCGGGTAATGATGATAATACGTTGTGGATATGATTTATTAAGTTAGGAGTAATGAAAAAGAAATAGTGCACGCCATCAATGGCACGGACATGGCTTGCAATGCTTGCAATGCTCAACAGTTACTGCACCGCATCTCATAATCATTCATTTACAGTCTACTGATTATAATAAAGTTCTCACAATTTGTGTTTGATTTAAAATAATTGAAAAATGCGAGAAACCCTTTCAATACAGTATTAACAAAAAACATTAGACAATTATTTCCAATTCATAAACGAGGGATGCATACATGCCTATACTGTCACCATTTACAATCGAGCTATCAAATCAATGTAAACAAAAGATTTTAGTCCTTAAAAGGCACATCACCTGCAAAGTAAAATTATAGAGAATAGATTAGAGACAAATATTAAACATATCAAAACGTGTTTTTTTGCATTTTTGTTTAGTTTCAGTGTTTCAGTCTTTCATATCAATAGTGTATTAAGTGTTTTCATTTCAATTTTGAATTAATATTATTTTATGTTCTATTAAATTTAACTTTTAGTGATTTATTAATTGTTAAAGTTTAATGTCTAAAAATTAGTCTAACGATGATCTGAAAGATGTAATTGCCTGGTATTTAGTGTTTCGTATATCAAGGAAACCCTTATCTATTGCCACCTCTAATAGAAATATGATATTGAAATAAAGACAATATGGTATTATTGTATGCGTTAATCTTTTATTTACAATCATTTGATCGCTCGATTGTAAATGGTGACAGTATACCAATTGCTGCCTAATGGCAGATGTGCTAATAAATAAAAGCACATCTGTTTGAATAATCGTCGTTTTGAGAGTTATTTCACGAATTCTCGCGCACGAATTTGCCTGCAATAGTAAATTAGATTTTCCGACCATATTTCCCATAATATTCTAGTGTTCACTATTTATTTCAACTAACATAGTATGGCATAGTATGCTATTCTCATCTAACACTTTCAATTTCCGTTCATTTACGAGCGTTGAGGTCATAATAGTTTTACTGTAATTGTAATGTGATTTTTCTTTATCCTTGAATTTTCTGGGAAAATATTAAAATATAAGTTAAAATATAAGTTAATACTTCAAGTTATTACAGTGTTATGTATCGATCTTAACAGAAAACAAATGCATTATTCTCTATACAGTACTAACTAATAGCAGTTAAATGCTATCTATTTAATCAAGAATTCGAAAAATTATTTGTCGACAAATAAGCAAATGAAGAATTTTAGAAACTTTAGAATGCATTAGAATGTAGGATAGCTTTTATGTTTACCGACTTAAGTGCAACGTTAAGTTTCTATAGTTAAAAGCAAACATTTTATATATCAATAATATTTAAAATATATTTTTGGTAATCAGAAAAATATCAAATAATGTTTAACAAAACATTTTTAAAGTCAGTGAAGTTTGCGTTTTTATAAAACATTGACGAAAAAACTTACTCTTTAGTATAATTTTTAATAAATCATAGTTACTTTGTAATAAAAAACTAATTAAATTAATTTATATTTTTCTCTTATGATAAAATAATTTAGTATTTTATAATTCTTATTTTATAAACACAATATACATGTATAAACAGTATAATAATAATTTAAAAATATCTAATAAAAATGCAATTCTATTCAATTGTTTTAATTACCTCTTATTTTATAATTCTTAGGGAGAATTTTCTCCCTTATATAATTGACTTGCAGACCCCCAAAAAAGAGAAGGAAGGAAAGGGCCGAATGTATCTTTGAATTTCTAACGAAATTCAAGTCTAGACTTAATTTTAAGAGCTTAAATATTTAAAAGCTCTCTCTTTCTTCCTTCACTCACTCATTTGCACCTCTATTTCGAAAACTGCCGACGATTACAGAAATAATAATGAGTATAGTTATAGTTCACAATCAGACACATCAAGAGAATAGAGATTAAACGTGATCTATTAAAAATTAAAATATTAATATTTGCAGGTTTTCAAAATGTAAAAAAGTTTGAACAGCATCTAAATTTTGGTGAAATAAATTACAAAACTTTAATTACCAGTACATCATATTTCTTTAAAGGCTTGTTAAAAATTACTAAAATATGAATAATAATGAAAAAAGTGTTATAAAACAAATTTGTTAACACGTCATGTAAAAGAAATTAATCAACAAAATTATGAATTTCTAAAAGAAATCGTGATCACGAGTGTTGCTTTAAACAGATTTTTTAATTACAAACTTAAACTTCGATAAATTGATTACAATTTTTAGATCAGTATTGAAATGTAAATTTTAATTCTTTTTTTGTATTTTAAAATTTTGCCTGTTATTATAATCTAAACTTGTTTAAATAAATGCATTTATTCTAAATTTAATACAATGTAAGTTAAGTTCACATAATATGTAATTCCTATTAACATACAGTAAATACTTTAAATGCAAAACTTTGCAAATATTGCGTGTAAAACATTATAAATTAATAGTTTTAATATTGATGCATCTAAATTTGATGACATTATAATATGTTTAAAGATATTTAAAGGTTGAATTATTTATATAAATAAAACTAATTATGAAATAAATATACTTTTGTTTATTTAAAGAATAAGTTTAATTTTAATTGACTAAATTTTATCGCCAACTTTATTGTATTATCAAACCTAAAAAGCTTCACAACAATAAATTAAAACAACTTTCAAAAATTAATTTAGAATATAATTTATATCTTTTTATAAATTACATATATTTTATAGTTTCAAACAAATTTTAAAATATTAAAACAATAAAATTTTAAAAATATTAATTAAATATACAGTTTAATTAAAATAATTTTATGAAGAAATTTGATTATAATCTAGTTTTAATTAAAAAACCATTTAATGTTAAGCAAGTAATTACTTGTTTATCTTGAAATTATCGATAAATACTTAACACGCAGAGCACAAATTCAAGTACTTAACTACACAATTAACGAAAATAGTGTTAATCAGATTTTAAACAATTAAATAAAATTAACTATTTATTTAATCTGTAATTAAATTTTAAATTTATAAACAATTTACTCAAAAATCATTATTAAATAATTATTTGTTATAAATTTAAATTAAATTGGTTTATAAATTATAAGCATTAATTTAATATAGAATATTTTATTTTAATTTAGATTATAGATTTAATTTTTGCAATTGAAATATTATTCAAATAAATATAGTTATTGTAATTAATATGTAAAGTTTTAGTTAATTAAGTAAATTTCGTCTAAATTTCATTAAACTATAAATATATTTTTAAAGTTAAATAAATATTAAAATTAAAGGTATATTATATTATTATTATTATTATCTTTATTCCGCTATTATTGCAATGAATCGGAGCGAAACAATCGCTATCAAAACAAGAAATTTATTATAAACCAAAATTAGTGTACATTCGAGCGAATATTTAATTTCAATTGAAGAATAACGTTCTTCCTACTTATTATTACAACATAATTTAATTATAAAAACTTTATTACTTACAACAACATAATTTATTACCAGAAAGTTTATTAGAAAATATATTATTGTAAAATACATTTTAATAAACTGAAATCTAAATAAATTCACTAGATTTTGATTATTGTTTTTATAGACAATAAGTTTATATATTCATAAAAAGATTTTATTTTATTGCAATACAGGCACATTGACTTTTATGGTTTTGCAAACCACATAAATAAAAAGTTTGAATAAATTTTGAATAAAAATCATTAATTTTAAAACATTAATATTTATGTTTATTCAACGCTTAAGAATTTACTTAATAAATATTTAAATGCTTATAAATATTTAACTTATAAGATTTTGCATTTGAATATTTTTGTTGTGTGAATTAAAAATAATAGCATCATTAAAGAATAAGTCTAATATTAATTTTTTTTATCAAATTGTACTTTTATAAGCACTTTTTAACAAAATAATATTTTTTAGAAAAATTTTAAAAAATTAAAATTACACGCAAAGAAAACGCTTACATAACAACATAGTTTTAATTAACTAAAAAATACAAAAATGCCAAAGAAGTGATGTGAGAAGAAGTTCATAATTGCAAAAATTATTTAATTAAAATATATACTCTTATTATCATTTGTATATCTTTTGCAAATAGAAATTAAGAGCTGTAATTTAATTTAAATTTAATTTTTAAAATTTAAATTAAAATGAATAAATTTAATGCTTACTTATTGCGCACTAATTTGAACGTTTATAGTGATAAACCAATTGCTTTATGCGCATAATTTTATAAATGCTAATAATAATTTTAAAACTTTTAACCCCTAAACTCAACGTTTTGGTTGATTTGTTATACACTAAAACGATTTTACTCATTAGCTCATCAATGCTTGAGGCTTTAAAGTTCATGGATTTAACCTTTGACTCTGTTTAGTTATCTGACTGTGCGATCTTATAATTGTTTTTAAATATACTTTGAGGCTATTTCTGTAATTTTATCACAACCATTAGATATCAATTTTATAGCTAGAAAGAAATTTTTATTATTCTTTTACCAGATCTAATTTAGGCAATCAAATGAAATTATCAAAATTTTCAGTTTCAACATTGAATTCCGAAGTTATTTTTATTGTTATGGGATATTATAGTTTGCATTTTCCAAACTTAACTTCTATTAAATTATTATTCGTTCAAAAATATTCACTATTAAAATAAAATCAAAATTTCCCCATAGATTGCATTTTAAATCTAATTGGTTTTGAATTAAGCGTAACTGAAAGTTAAGTTTTATATTCAAGTTAAACTCAGAAATTAACAAAATTAGTAATTATTTAAGATAATGTTATCATATTTTTGATTTGGTTATTTGAGTATACTATAATTAGAATTAATTTAATCTATAAGTGAAAAGAAGGCCAAGTAGTCATGTATTAGAATCTATCGGCACTTTAAAAATGTTATAAGTTGTTAAAAATGAGATATAATTAATGCATACTTTTCGATTTTAATATGTAAAGATTGCTCTAAAATATTATTGCAAAATAAATATTGTCAAAAGTAATTAAATGTATTAATATTGTTGAAAATAAAATATTAAACTGTAAAATTTAAAAACCAATATAAGCCAATAAAGCCAATATTTGTAGGTTATGCTTACTTAACCTACAAATATTCAAATGCAAGTTAATTCATGTCGAAAATAATAATAATAATAATAGTCTTGAAATCAACTCACAATAGTGGAAAATTTTACTTATAAAATCAGTGTGTTTAAAATACAAAATTATTTATATTTTGACTAAATAGTAGATCGAGTCGGCAGAGGAGTTCGATAGTGAATATATTGAAGAGAAACGAAAAGTAGCTGAAATTTTTTGTTGTTCCATTAGAGAAGACAGCAGTTTAAAATTTAATTTAGATAACATTTTGTTAGTACCATAAAAAATAAAAGATGATAACAAATAAATTAAATTTTGCGCCAAACTAATCATAATTGTTGCCGCCTATAACAAAGGTGCAGCTTATCAATAAGTCTAATTTCATATATTAAAATGAAAGTGCCCTAACTTTAACCAACAACTTTAACTTTAACGACAATAACCCGCGGGCTATTTTTAAAAAAGTTAATTTTAAAAATTTTTTAAAGCAAGAGTGCAAGGATTAGATATTTTTTTCAATCTAGTATTAATTTATGCTAAACTGAATCTAAGCTAATGATAAATTATTCATTTTCACTAATTTTCTGTACTATTCAGGACCACTTTTTAAACCCTAAAGTTTGTGCCAAATAACATGGATAAAAGTCGATTTGTCTCACATGCAGTGATGAACACTTTAACTTAGGTTAACCTTTAACCAGGGTTAACCTTAGGGTTAAAAGTATATATTTTAATCCATGGTTAAGGTTAAAGGTTAATGAGGTCATTAACTTAGGGTTAACCAAGTTAACATTTAAAACTATTTAGTCATGCATATAATGTCAAATGTCAGTTCGTCCAGCTATAGAGTTATAGCATGGTCATTTTATACAAGGTTAACCTTTTATAGGAATTAACCTTAGGGATAAACGCAAAAATTTTTACCTAAGGTTAAGGTTAAAGGTTAAAGAAACTTTTAACCCAAAGGGTTAAATGTTAATGAAAATTTTAACCTTCTAACCATTTGTTCATCTATATTCTCATGTTTTAAATTCTAATTTCTTTAAATTGTATTATCACAACTAAAATTCTAATTCACAACAAAGAACGGATTATATTCCGACATCACTTCTAACAAGCTTTTAGATTTCCTTTATTGTCTAAATTTATTTATTTATTATCAAATTTTCGCAATTTATTTTTGTATTGCATTATATCGAGCATATTTAAGTTTAATGGTATATTAAAAATGTTTTGGTTTCACGATTAGTTATAACGTCTTAACTATTACTACTCTTTTCCATTACTATGGAAAAGAGTCTAAATATTTTTGCTTTTCATAAATTACATGTGTATAAAGTTTGGAGTCTTATACATAAAAATTATCTATGCATTTGTAATATTTGATAATTTTAGCTGTGCTGCTAATAATTGAAGCGAGATATTGTAATAAAATTAAGGCAATGCCAAATGAGAGTATTATTAAAAAGCAAGGGTAAGCGTAATGGCTTGCAGTCAATTCAAATGAGACAAAGCAATGTTTGCCTTGAATAGGCTGACCAGCTGTTCACGAAACTCTCACACAACGGCAACAATGTATTTGTTCACATCGACACCAAAATGATAAACTCTGTCTGTAATCACAGCATGTCTTAGTCTTAGCGTTGAAAAGACTTTGACAGCGTCTTCCACTAACTTAAGTTAGTTTTTTGTATGGGATAATATTAGAGTATATAATCATAGGCGTACTCCACGCTAGTATGGCATACATAGTCTCTACTCTTATTTCGTTGCATTTTATGTTTTCTGCAGAAGAAAGAAAATGCGATAATTTTCCTCTATTTTCCATTATCTAACTCTGTTCGAGCCTAACTTGTGTTTACTAATATCAAATGCATCTCTCGTGCAACTACTCAGTCACGATCAATGTATCAGATCTTTTTGTAATCACCACATATTTTATTAAATAGTTAAATATTTAGGTTTTCAGTTGTCTTTCCATAAAGAAAAACTCAAATATTTTACAAGTTTTTTCTCAATTATTGAAACATTCCATTGAAAAATCTTATAAATCTCTGATGTCTTTGATTAAATTTATAAAATTATTAAAATAATTTAATTTGTATATTTTTAAATATAATGTAAAAAATTTTAATGTCTAAGCCGATACTATAATAACCGAAATTAATTTTTTCCCTAAATTTTTAACTATTTTCTTTAGATAAGCGCAGCTTATATATAAAAACTTAAGATTGAACAATACTAATATCAAGCTTAATAAGTCGAAGTGCGGCGGACAACAATCGCCACTCACCAAAAACATTGTTTCTTTTTTTATTAGTCTTTGTCATAATTTGTCAATTAATAATTCAGAAGTTCAACTATAATTCGAAATAAGTAATTATAATCTTTCAGATACATCCCGATTGTGTCAGTTTCGGTAGTGGTCAACGACCAGTTGGGCCATCAATGAGTTAAATTCAAATCAGATATACAATGTATTGTAATTCTAGATGCAGTAGAAGTTTGATAGTAAATTATAAACGATCACAAAAAATAAATCAAACTTATAAAGATTGTGTTTTTATTTACTTATTTATTGTATTATAATATTTCTACAAATAATAGACGGAAAAATTCTTACTATTCTACTCATTATTTATTCAATTAATTAAATTTATTTTGAAATTAAAATTATTCAATATGTTTATTAAGCTTGATTTGCGAACTTTATTTAACCCCTAATGTTTATCAATAATTTATTTTTCAATTGAATTTATTTATTAATAATGTATTTATTTTAAAATTGCAATTCTCCTTAAATCATAAAATAATATTGCATACTAATTATTGTGATTACCTATTGTCTCGTTTCAAATCAAATTTAAGAAAAATAATAATACAATTTGAAATAATTTTAAAATAAATGGCATCTGATTTGTATTTTATTATATACAATCACGCGTAAAAATAGTTAATCAAACATTGAATCATAATTATTCTTAGGAAACATTTCAGCATAAGCTAAGATTTATCCAAATGAAAATATAATTACTTTTGCAAGGGTAAGGAGAAATGTTTTGCAACTATTATTTGCATTAGTTTGTGCAAACAATCAAATGGTTGCCACAGCGAAGATTGTCGAGAATGACATCAAACAAGTGACTGCAAACTACATAAAATATTAAAGTCATTTTAATGTTGTATTTATAAAACACGATAAACCCTTCACGATAAATAAAGTTAAAGGAAAATATAAACAAATTGACATAAGAAAGGTGTATTTAATATACACCTTTCCCGGACTTTAATAGTGTCACTGATAAGGCGAACTCCATAAGCACTTCACAACAATGTTCATATAATCTTATTCTCAGGTTTTAATTGAAGAAAATCTCATTTTTCTTTGAACACCTGCAACTTGTTCAGAGTCACACCAACCACTATGCATGCAGTATGCATACGCGTCTCTTACACAACCAAAGCTAAGCCTGCATTTTATTTACACCACTCTGTGTCAATTTGATGGTATATCAAATTATAATTATGCAACTTATATACAACTTATGCACTAGTAGTACATACTAGCAGAATATACAGCGTAATGCATAGTGGAATACACTCGTATGGAAAATAGTGTAAAATTGGTGGTATCAAAACAGGTACACAGACTATAATAGAGGAGTAAAGCGAGTAAAGCGAGAACGGGAGACAGAGAGAGGCTAACTATAGAGTAAATCATTCGACGTGTATCTCCTGATATTATTTTTATGGTCGAGTGTTCAGAAGGTATTTATTTGTGGCGCACTTCAATGCTGTGCGTGTATTAAGTTTGACATTGAGATAATAAACCCTTTCGTATTCTTTCATATTCTTTCATATTCTTTCCCATTATTTCGTCCTTACTTTCCATACCGGCTATTGTCTGCGTTCGTTGACGCTCAAGAAAATCATTCTTAACTTTTTCCCCCATTTATTAAAGCAAGTTATTCTTACGCTCTAACATCTAACTTGTAAGTCATTAATTCAATAGAAAGCTGTATTATCTAAAGAATGCATCGAAACGCACAATGCTTTTATCGGAGCATTAATAGCCAACTCGTTAGCGGTTCTGCTAATATATAACTTTGTATTAAGAGGTTTCGTCATTATTTTAGTCAACTATTTTTGGGCTAAACTTTCATTTTGAAGCCAATTAAACAGTAAATTTAATCTTTGCTTCGCTTTGAATGATGTTTATTATCAGAGATTGTATATGTTTGCGACTAACGTTTAAGTCGTAACTTATAATAACTTATAATCAAAAATATGATATACTGTATTCTCCGCTTTAATTTATTTGTTGTTCACAAACATAAACACATGCGAAAAGAGTTATCATTCGCTCGACATTAAGCCATAAAACATAAATGTTTAAATTTGTTATACAATCATAATGTGGGCGATGTCTTGAGTGGCGATGAGATGCAAAATTTATAAATAATGACGAAAGTGTGTGAGAGTTGTTTTATCTTTGAGTAGGTATGGAGTGCTTGAATCGCTGCTTCATTTAGTGCTTCATTTAGTGCTTCAGTCGCAACAATGCGACGCACGACGTGTTGAGCCAATACAGGTTTGTTTATCGCTAATGAAAGCATATATTAATTGCGTTGCTTTGAAGAGGCTGTCAGTAAAGGCTGTCGAAAAGTTGGAGCATTCAAGCCATTCAAACCATAGCCTTGACTATATTGAAGTCTCATATTTCCAAAAGTAATTAACTGTTACTTTTGTTCAAATGGTTTGTATAGTGATGTGCAGTGACTCTCGCAATATGACGCCAAAGAGAGCCAAAGCGAGCCAGAGATGCAAACGCAAAGCTGGCAAAATTGCTGCGTAACTCTGATTTGGCAGACTCGCCAATCTTGACATTGACTGCAAGATTAATGATAGCATGCAATATTGCGCACCGGTATCGCTATCCCTCATAATGCCAGTTGACTGACAACAAGTTGCATAGATTTAATTAACTTGATTTTAATATTGTTGAGCGCACCAAATAATAGGCAGATGGCTATAAATTGTAACACATCTGTTTGCCACGAGTGAGCACGTATGAGTGGCGTACCGGTACGTGCCTTCACATGATTAAGCCTAATATCGCGATTGTCTCAGAGCTGTTTGGCGTTTGTGGCGATCGGTGTGTTTCGGCATCGCTGCGATCGCCGATTGGCCGCGTTATTGCACTTTTAAGTGGCCATCCGGTCAATGCCAATGTTTGCAGATGCGATCCTCGATTAGATTAAATGTAATGTTTTGTTGGTGCAAATGTGCAAATGTCTGCTGATGAGCGACCACACCATGCATTGCGTGCCCTTTTATCGCTTTCTTTCTCCTCTTTGACGCCTTTCTTCCTCAACGTTAGAGCGGTCACATCGCCCCGTCGCCCACTTTGGCTCATGCCTGCCATGCCTGCCATGCCTGCTATGGTCTGCTCTACCTTATGGTCAGCTGATGTGCAATTGCGAAGATAAGAACCTATGATAAAAGTAGAAAATAACATTAGCTTAAGTATAGAGAGTAACCCAATTCACTTTTGACACCAGTGTGTGCACGAGAGTATGGGAGGATGTGTTGGAGTGGTATGAGTGGTATATGTGGTGTATATGGCGTACGGCTTGCATGCTGTTTATGCGGGCGTATTAATTCGCAATTTCGGTTAACTATGTGCTCGATTTATAAAACCGCAGGTGATGTCAGTAAACAAGAGAATAGTTTTTAAACTTATTTTAGTGTAAAATGCAAAAATGTTGGCTCAAAGGTATAGCACCTGGACTTGGCTTAATGTGCGCGATCTGTTAAACTGATGAGCGTTTGATGAGCGCATCCATTGACGAGACTCAATACACGACTCCATACATGACAACTCCATAATTGCCACACATTGTGAGCTCCATTCACTCTAATTTGCACAAATAGGTACGCAATTTGCGAAAATTGCTAAATCGTCGTTAAGCTCTGCTTGAGATCTGTTTGGCGCGACTCGTAGCGATCAGACCTGCACTCCAGACCCACAGACCAGTATTTTGCAAATTGAAAAGCTATTACAAAGAGTATGCTTTAATGGTGGCGTACATGAATTTTGTACTTTCCATTTCTATGCATTTCACTAAAAAATAGCAGCAACAGTACGAGAGGGAGTTTTTTATTTTATCTCTTATGATTACCACTAGTGATTATGGGATGCGTCTACAGTTTGCGACTATGCCTGCAAGCCATGAATGACTTGGGAGAAACTAACAAACTAAACAGTTCGACATAACCAAAAACAATGTGCTCCCCATTGGAGCCATC
>JAQIYA010001578.1:0-12310 GCA_034699355.1 Microtritia minima | reverse complement strand
ATTTCATGACTCAATATTAATTTAATTTTATAAAATAAAACGTATATAATTTCTAAACTTAGGTATAATTATTTTTTATATAAAACTTTTATATTTACAATTTTTGATTCTATTTATTTATTTTTAGTAAATAATATATTTCGTAAATATAAGTATTATAATATTAATTTATTTTGTATTTCTTAAAATAATTTTAGAAATGCATTAAAATTATTTAATTAATAATATAGTTTTATAATATATATTTGTTATATAAGTTATTATTAATAATCTTAAAAGCAAAATAATATTAACCACAAATAAATTGTTGATAAAGTTTTTTCAAAAGGAAAAAAGAAGACAATAAAAATTATAAATCAATTATTAGGCTATATTAAGAATATTCATTATCAAAATAATACAAACAAATAACAATTTTAACTAAAATGTAAATTCACTTTTTAACATTGAAGTAACATTATGTGGATTGTTGTACATCTTTACCATTAGTTAAATAACTTATTGTAAAAACCTGATCCTTTTCTTTATATTTAAATTGCCATTTGCGAGGTTTAATGGTTTCAGCTTTGAGGACACTTGAAAAGTCTGAAAAGTTGAAAAGTCGATCGAAAATGTTGAACCATTTAAGTCTTTTGTTATGCAAATATCACGCATTATCAATGAACCGATGTGTGAATTAATTTCAATATTATAATAATCAGTTCACTCGCAATTTAAAATTTAAAATTTCATTTTATTTGAATTAAATGATAAAAATATTGGCAAAAAACAAATAAACTAAATTTTATCATCAGTACATCAATGAAGCTCAAAATGAAAACCAATTGTTGGAAATTGTCGACTGACTGTCGTGAGTATCAAACTCTAATTACCGCTGAAATTTCGATGCAAAATATTGTTTCGTTGAAATAAATGAATACTATTCAAATAAATTTATATAATTTGTATTATGTTTATTATAAATAATGAAAAACAGTCTTTAAATGTGTATTATTAGTAGACAATAAAACAGTTGTGAAACATTTTTAGCACAAAAATACGTACAATTATTAACAAATATTAATTGAAACGCTTAGCAAAATATAATTGACTAGTGATGAAAATTTATTTAATTATTTTGAAAATCAATAGTAAAACTAAGTCTCAATGGGATAGATTTGGTTTGGTTACGAACTCGTGAAGTATGTCGCGCGCCATTTGGAGATCGTTTTTGGCGATACCCAGCGCTCGGATCACCGACTCCTGGCAATAGCCCTCCGATATGAGTTGCGATATATAGTCCATGTGTAGGTTCTCGTAACTCACTCTGTCGTTCTCCTTGTTCTCCAATTTGCTCGTTCCTAATGGACGAATCGCTGCTCGTATTCTGTTAACAAAATTAGAGGTTCGATCACTTCGATACGAAAATTCAATTCTTCAAGCATTTAAAATTTATGGAAACAAACTTTTTGTCAGACTTTGATAAGTTCGATGGAGACGATGACGACGATGAGCTCGAAGGCGACAGCGATGCGATTTGAAATGTTTCAGAATCGTTGCTTCGGGAACCTAATGGGCGACAGGCGTTCAATTGGCAGACGAGTGTTTTTCGAAATCGAAACCCACTCACCATTAATCTCAGTGTTGGCGTAACTGTGCTCCTCAACGGTGTCCTTCAACTCGAAAGACTCGATCGAAGCGCTCGTTTGAGAATTTGTACTTAATTGTGAATTGGCGTCCGTCGGCTTTTGCGAGTGCGTCGATGCCGGCACTGGCGGCGGATGGCGTCCGATGAGCGGCAAAATCGCGGTGGCGTTCGTCGGCGAAGTGCCCGCCGACTGACTAACGCTGGCCTGATTGCTAGCGGCCAATACGGTGAGCGCGGCGCCCGGCCATGTGCCGAACACGGCGTTGAACGGCGGCGCCGACAAGTGAGACGCTTTTGTACTGCGATCGACGGCTTTGGACTCGTTTTTGTTCTTCGACTCGTGATAAATCAGGCTTAAATTGGTGTCATTCGATTTCGAGTCGCTCGGCTTTATTGAGACTAACGTTTTTGTACTCCTAATCTGTTTGATGGGCAGCGTGTGCTTTGGAGACACGCCCGGAGACATGTTGTCCGGTGTGTTAGTCGGCGATAATCTTCTCGGCGGTATCGGAGGCGGCGGTGGCGGTGCAGCGGTCGCCGGTAATGTGATTCCGCTCTTGTTTGCGATCTGTTTGCGGTTGGTTTGCGGCGAGCATTGCGGAGATGCCATCGGAGAACGACTCGTCGACTTTAAATATATTGGATTAAATAATTAATTAGCTTTATTACAAACCCAGACTCGACTCTCGATTAGTCAGTATTTAATATCAAAAACATCTAATTATTATTTCGTTACAGTAAATGTTAAGTAAGCAGAAACTGTTAATGAACATAGACTACGATTTCGTTTGGGCGCGAATAATGATAAATTTTAAATACTTACCCGATTGTGTTCAGCAATTCGCGGATTAAATGCTAATGCATGTAAAGATGACGTCCAAGTGTTTGGATCCTATGGATAAATAGGGATAAATAGAGGATCACACTCATGACTACCAATGTATTAATGCTGAACACGTTCAAAACACACGTTTAATACGCAACTCGTTTGATGTTACTTATTATATTTATTGAAAATGGCAAGCTATACATACAATCAATAAATACAAATCAGGATAACTATGAAACAAAGCAAATTCACTTTTAATTTTATATAACTATTGATAAATAAAATTATAATCACACAAATTACAAAAAAAGGAGTTAAGTTAATGTGAATAATTAGAAAATGAATAAATGAAAATCATTATTTCGGCATAAACTTAAATAACCATCACATTGAAATTTTTTAAATTGATTGTGTATTTTCAATCTCGAGTGCACACAACAACACAGATTTATTTTCAAATTTCATGCATTTCACGATTTAATTTATTTCGTTAATGCGCTCTCAATTTCACAATAAATTTATTGCACGATATTAAACGAGTGCATACGATTTGGCCGGAAAATCACAAAATCGACGACATTTTACAATTTTAGGAATTATGACAAGATCTTGAAGTAACAAAAATTGTCTGGTCCTTCATATTTTTAATAAATAATACCAAAATCATTTCATGCCGTCCTAAGAGAATGTCAAAAAACAAAACAACAAAACACTAACATAAATGATAATAAAAATGTGAACAAACAAACGCATAATTATAATAAATTGCATATGAGATGAGAGATAATTACAAACGTTTTGAAACAATGCATTTGAAATTCAGGCATAAATCATTACCTCGAAACAGTTTTCGTCGTCGTCTAAATCAAGCAAATTGCTGGCGTTAATGGCGTCGTCCACTGTTCGGATCATGTGTCGACCCATCGGATCGAACGGATCGACCACTACTTGTTCGGTGCCCTTAATTTCTGCTCTACAGAATGGACATCCTTGACCTTCGGAGTCCTAAATTTGTACAAATTGCAATCATTAGATTTAATTAAAAGATTGATTACAAATATGTTTTCAATTGAAATTGAATTAAAAATTAAAAATTATTGAATAAGTGCAAATCAAACTCTAACCTGCCATGAAGTCAAACAGGGTGTGCATAGAAGATGACCGCACGGCTCGATGCGAATGTCTTTATCATTTTCGGCACATATTTTACACAATTGAAACGTCGATCCCATTTCACAATACAGTTCATATTGTTCTTGAGTAACTCTAATATGATCTTCGGGTGTCGCCTGAACGGCCCAACTAAGGTCTGGATTTACATTACGCCCATCCGGATAAAGATAACTATTTATAAACAGTATGCATGAGTTAAAATTACTTTCGAATGTATTTATTTGATCTATTATTATGAATAACGAATTACACATTACTAAAAACCGATATTCATTTTAATTCGATGACTAAATGGCGCAGTATAATTGAAATGTTGTATTTGAAATTTAGTACAGCACAAGATTAAGTATAATTTTTTAAGATTAAAGTATAAAAATTGTATTTGAAGTAACAAAGCCTATCAATCAAACTGTATGGTTGGCTAATTTAATTAATCACTAATAAAAAATTAATTTAGATTTACTTAATTAATTACAGGCGATTAACAATAATTTTTTTTAAAATTAACTTAAATTTCAGTATTTAGGGCGTAACACATAGATAAATAAGCGAAAAATACATACAATCCTTCTCGATAGCCATCGAGCAATGCCTGACAGAGGGATTTATTCTGTGGAATGGTTTGTAAAATATTTCCGTCTGGCGTAACATAACCGATAGCCCACTGTCCCAATCGAGTACAGCTCAGTCGAAACACATAACTAAAACAGAGCACAAATAAAGATAAAAACAATTATTTCTATAATAATTATTGCGTAAATACAATAATCCGTTTGACACATACCTTCCGGGTTTGTTGATATATTTCTGAAGACGAGCTTTCACTTCGTCGTAAGTTAGAAAAGCTACATAACCAGGATGTGTGACCGCTAATATTTGCCAATTTCGCAAAAGTGTAGACCATGGCTGAAATAATCTGCGAGCAGACAGTAATTCATTTTAAAATCTCAATCAAACAAATTTCGGATAAACAATGGCATGCCTTGTGAAGACATCAAATTCAAAATTAGATATGAAGTCATTGCAAGTCAAATCGATGGTTGATTTAAGCGCCATCGCTTCCAATCCTGAACTGATGGGATGTATTTGATGCAGTGTTTGACGAAATACCCGCCACGAGACTATTGTTCTGCAATTTAAAAGAATCAATCAAATTAATCACTATATTATTTGTTTAGCTATTCAAAGTTAATCATATGATTGCATTGTCTGTGTGTGCGCGCGTCTAACCCTTTATTATTAGCTCATTTTTATTTTAGAAAAATGATATAATATTAGCGTTATTATTATTACTACTTTACTTCGTGGCCTTAAATGATTAATGATATAATAGTATGAGATTCAAATAAAAAACTAAAGAAAACTTAGCCAATAAAAAATATATATGACATATGCCGCCCATTATAGCAAAAACTCTGATAATTTAATTCAAAAACTATTCGCTATAAACGCAAATCAAACCAAAGTTACGCTTAAAAAACTGTTTGCTATTTTAACCTATATATTTTCAAATTCTCTAACAAGTTTGATCAAAAATATGATGTCATTCATTCATTTTACTGACAAATTAAGCGCTAAAATTAGAGTCAAGTATACGTATCTGCGAATTGAATCAAACGATAGGAAAAAATACATTTGAAAATATTTTCTTTTTTTCGTCAAGAATATTATGTGCGCGGAAATTGTGAAATGAGAATTTCTAAGATAACGGACAGCTGGTGGTGCAGAGGCATAGAGTAGATGTTTGGCACGCGAATAATAGCAAAAATAAAGTTTACACTAATGGACTGTGAATGGTCTCGAATTAAGGAAATTTACTCTTACATTCATCGGAATAAACTAACATTAAAAAAACGCCAGTTAACGATAATAAACAAAGATCAATAGGAAATGGGGTAAAACTAGAGCTATTCAAATGGCATATATTTATTTAAAGTATTTACTCAATAGTGTGTCACAATTTATTTGAATACAAATTAATTTCTATTATTGTTACACCAATAGAAAAACCTATCAATTAAATATATTAATTAAATTATATTAAATTCATTGTTCCTAAATATCTTTATTTGGGTATTATAAGCGCAGAGGAAACAAATTTGTCATTTCCCGTGCGAAAGGAAATTATTTTAATAGTGATGTCAAACTTAATTCAGCAAAAAAATTTATTATATACATATATTTGGCTGACATAATAGCAGCGCACAACTGATCTCGATTTGATCAACAAATAAAAAAACTGTCTTTAAATATGGAAAAAAGCAAATCGTCATTCGCTAAATATTCAGCACTACATGAATCTATTAAAAATTGCGTTTAATGAGCGAATCGCGCTGTGACTCGTCCTAATTTTTTTGTCTTACGAGAAAGAAAAACTTTATTTTCAACCGAATAATAACTAATGCAGTGTCATATCGAGCAACAACGAGGCCATTGAATTCGTCTTTAAGCAGAAAAATAAATAAGAAAAAAAATCAATAAAAAAAAATTTAGTTTAAATGATAATTTTTTTAGCTTAAAAAATATTTACTTTAAAAATAAGTTATAAAGCTATTCACGAGTACTACAGTATAAGATTTTAACTTTACTTAACTAATGCACTAAGTATTAACTATAGCTAATTAGTATAAATGTTTATAAGTTTATTTAATATGTTAACGATTATCATAAAAAATTAATAATTAATGTAATAATTACTATTATTTAATTAATTCACTATATTATTATTAATAAATATACAATAAATACTTCATTTTAAAAACAAATATGATTAAAACCAATTTACTTTTAATTATTTTATTAATTTTATTCAATATCGGCGCATATATTTCGTCGCTTAAATTAAAAACAATTTAATTGAAATGATAATTAGAGCGATCCTATTTTAATTTATATGCAAAATGCTAAGAATAGTATTACAACATATTTTATAGAGTGAATATAATAAAGGCATCCTGTATTTAATGCTCAGTTGATAAGATGTGTGGGCTTATTCCTCATTCAACAGATCAGTGCGCAAAAAACTCGATATATTTTTAAGACAAAATTAAAAAAATAACGTGAGATAGAAAAATAGTAATACTAAGTTTAAAGATTAACTTTGTTTAACAGATCTTATAAGAATATGTTGTTTTTTGTCTAGATTTTAATGAATAATAATAGAAATCCATAGAAATATTATTCTTAAGAATTTATCGGAAAGAAATGTAAACTTGAAAAGACAATCTCAAATTACTGCACTCCGCTCATCGAAATCTCTAGTTTCGATGTTATGACTGTTGATTAGAAGTTTCTTAAGTATTGACACAGCACTTATAATTATTATCCATGTATTTACTTGTTATAAATCTAACAAATCTATTTTAAAAACTGGTAGTAAATAAGATCATTAAATCTACTTTTTTTTAAGTCAACTAATTTTTTTTTGTTGCACTCTATCGGTGTATACAACATTCAAAATTATAAAAAGACTCGAAATTAAAATTAAATGTTTGAGAGCGTAAGAAAAACAAAATAAATGCGAGAACTTGTTAATGAAATTAATAAAATAGCGTGTGATTAGCGGCAAACCTTTCACCGAAGGCCGACTTCCAGAACTCGGATGCGTCCGCTTTGGTGATCCTGAAGTTATCGGCGGCAAAGTTGCCGCCGGGAAAGATGGCCTTCAGTTCGCTGAGCATATGACTAAATACTAGACTCAATTTGGTCAGATTTCGCCGGTAATGACTGGTCTCGTCGAACATCCTCTCCTTTCCCTCTTTGAACAGTTTGATCGCTTGTTTGCACTTTCGGTTGAGATTTTCGAGAAAAATGCGAAAATATTCGTTATCGTTGAGTAAATGCATGCGATCCTCGTGTTTGGTGTAAATGGTGCGCAAGTGCTGGTACGTGTCCGGCAGTATGTCCAGTATGAACGGCGGCGAGTTCTTCAGATTCATCTTCGAGTGCTGACACAGTTTCACCACTTTGTCCATCAGTTTCCACGTCTTCTCGATGGTTCGCTTGTCGATTATGAACTTCGGGGTCGACATCGCGTCGCTGAACGACTGCTGAATTCGGGTAAACAACGCGCTTATGTTCGTCATTGTGGTCACCGATTGCGGCGTCGGTTTCGCTCGCGTCGACTGCTGTGCGGTCGTCGGCGGCGAACTCAGTGCCATCGCTTACCACTCATCATCTCATAACACGCCTAACTATTATTTACAATAATATTTCTCCTACTCTTTAGATATATATATAAATTTATCGATAAAAACACTTAAATATATTTATTATTATTATTTCTACGAAAAACAATATAACAATAATAATAACGATATAACAGCCTATCGAGCGGTGGTATCGATCATCACAAGCCAAACACCAACTCTACATGTCATTGATTGGCGACACAGCACACCATCGACCGCACGGCCGCACGTCAGTCACCATAACCATAACCGTAACAGCGTTTAGTGGTGCGATCAAAGTCACAATTAGCTGACTTGAGTTTCATCGTTTCACTCCTACTGTATTGTACGGCACTCTCTCTATATCTCTCATTCACTCGATCGCTGTGCACAGCGCTCGCTGTAATCTCTGTGTCGTGCATACAACACACACACACACACACACACACACAAACATGAGTACAGTCTACTCCTATTTTGCTTTACTAGTCGTCAGCCAAGTATTGTTTAACGACTCGTCTATTCAGCGTGAAAATCGCTTTTGAAATAACCGTACGCGCAGTTAGGTTTAAGTTTGATTATTGATAAGTGTTTTTTTTTGCGAGTGTGGTCTCGAATATATATATATATATGAATGAATTGAAATCGATATTTTTCTGATGGGCATCGCTAAGCAAAACAGTGATTAAAAAGCTTAGCGCACAATACATTTGAATGATTGAAGCGCTCGCACATGCGATTCTCGCTAATGATGGCGCAGAATTTATTTTGCTGAATGAAGTTTTGGTGCATTTTATTTCGCTAATTGAGGAAAATGAATGGAAATATGTTAATGCTTTCCTTATGGGATTATCCGCCTGTGATTTTAAAACAATATTATTGGCGTGACAACAATAGAGTAAAGTTTCGTTTAAAATCGAAATTATTTCCAAAATCTTATACCAGGCCTTGAAAATTCTGATTGTTTAATAAATTTATAAAATAAGCAAAAAAATTCAGTTAAAATATACTAACAAATAAAATTTATAAAACAATATTAAATTTCAAAATAATTCTAATTTTGATGAAAGCCTAATTTAATCTCTATCTCTATATATATTAACAAAATCTTTGTGCGTAATATTGAGTGGTATATTATTACAAAATTTATAATTGTAAAATAAAAAGTATTGAATTACAATCACAATAAATAAATATAGTGGCGAAGCCATGGGCAATGGACTAGTTTAAAATAATCATACATTATATTACATTACATGTATATTAATTGTAAATAAGTTGTTAAAAAGTTGTTCACACATTTGTATAAACTATTTAACACGTTAACAGCGAATTCAGTGCTAATGATGAACACGTAATTCACAGGTCTATAAGGTCTAAGCTTTATAAGACTATTTCAAAAATTAAGTGCTAAAGTTCTAATCGTAGTTTATTTTCAATTCATTAAGAAATGATTTATTTATTTATTGGTTTTATTAAAAATTTTTGTATAAATTTTACAATTATAATTAATTAATGTAGTTAATAATTAAAAGGATGAATATCTACTTTTAAAAATATAAAAATTTTGGCCATTCTTAACAATTATTTACAGTAAAATATGAATTTAACGCGTAATGAATCACGTTATTGACGGTGAAAATTCTATATTTTAGCAAAAATGTTAGTTAAGCAAGGATTTGATATCAACTTTAATTTTCAATTTGATTTAAATACAAATTTAAATACAGCAGAAATAATTATAGCTATATTTTTCAAATTGTTTAAAACAAGTCTAAATAATTACAGTATGATTATTACATTACAGTATATTTCAAAATTGGTGTACAATTCATAACTGGTGTACAAAATGTTCTTTTTATTGAATTGACTACACTTTCTTTAATGCTATTTTAGTAAACTAAACATTTATATATAATAATAATAAGGAAAACTTAGTCAAAAATTTTCAAAATTTTTAAAATGAATTTTAGTCAAAATAGAATTAAATTTTCTATTATATCTTTATATGAAATAAAGTTACATTCGTTTATTAAGTGTGTTGAAATACAATTATGCGTTTTATTATTAAATAAATAATATATTTCATAAATAATTTAAATTTTGATAAAATACATGGAATATTATAAAATATAACAAAATACTGCTGCAGTGAGAAAATATGAGTAACAGTAAAATATGTTAACAAAATATGTTAACAAAATAAGTTTGTGTTGAAATAATTTCTTGTATATCGATTAATAAATCTCACAAATTCAATTAAAAATAATTTCAATTTTCAAATTTAAATGAAAAATTTGTTAATAGATTACAAAAAAAAAATGTTTACATAACTGCTGTATATACATGTACTAATTGTATAAATATATAAGTTAGTAATTTTGATAAAAAATTTATTTACACAATCATTGACAGAAGTTTTTTTTTATTTAAGCAGATGTACCATATTTTCATAACTCGTTTAACTATTTAACTTTATATTTATTGAAAGCCGACAGTCAATGTTTGCTGCTGTCCAGCACTATCACTCGATTCAAAAAGTATTGACGACTTTTTGTCAATAAAATAGACCACAACAAAAGACAGACACAATATTAAAAGTCCAAAACATAGCGTAACCCATTCTTGAACTGCACTCGGCTTTAAAAATATTCTTGCTGTAGAAGATCGCCACTGACTCTCTGTCCACGAGGAGTATTGCTCGATATTAATATCATCAGATAGAAAAGCAGGTGATAGTGCTGTGCTCTTAAATGCTTGAGATCTAACACACAATTTTTCATTTCTGTCCATCCAATGATAAGAGAACGACTAAATATACAAATTGCATAAATACAATTGAATCGCATATTAAAAATGTGTACAAAAAACTCAACGAACCTTATCATCATTATTTTTATTCACACAATCTTTATCCGTTAAATTAGATATTTTGTCGCCAGTAAAGAGTGATAACAGCAAATATGAGAATTTACGTGAATTGGCAATTCTTCCAGGAGGGTGAACACCAATATAACTTGGAAAAGGTTCTGCAGGTAAATCATAATAATTAAATTTTGTTTAACATATAAATTCCTCAATTAATACCTGAAACAGCTGGAAATTTATCCGCTTCGTTGGGTAAAACGTATTTTAACAATTCGCACGCACTATTGTTTAGGTAGCAATCGATTAGACTTTCAGTAACAGTTACATTTGACAATATATGAGATGCGTTTTTATTGCTTAACAATTGGTAAACTGTTCTCGAAATAACTGTGGCTATGTTTGTAAGATGTGAGGCTAAGCTATTATTTACATTTTTGTAAGTATCGTATAAACTATTATAATATTTATTAGTGTATTCCTTTTCATGGTTAGCTATTACAATACCAGCAAAATTGCTGGCGTACTTGTAAAATGTTTGTAAAGACGAAGGAGGAAGGGGTGCACTGCTATCAATTGGAAGAATTGAAAGATTAGGGATGGCGTTCTCTTGAATTAATTTCTCCAATGAGGTTATATTTTCGGTTTGATTGACATTCTTGTGAATATAAAGCTTAGCGCCTGAATTCCCGTGAATGGCCAACTGATTCAGTTCGATAAAATGCGACAAATGGTTGAGTTTGACTTTGGCCAACTTTAGCGGATGGTTTGAGGAGTCGATGGGAAACTCGCCGTTCATCATATCGTACACCGCTTTACTCGAGCCGATATAATCAAACGCCTCGCCATCGAATAGAGCGAATAATACGTTCTTCGATGTGTCCATTTCGTCCTTAACCGAGTTCAGAGTGTTGGCGATGGCTAGCAATGTGATCACTGATGTGAGCGCAGAGTCAGCGCCCGGAGATATTTGGTCGAAGAGGGAAAATGAATCCAACCTCGAGGCCACAACTATGATTGAATTATTATTGATAGTGATAGTGTCCGACATGTTAAATAACGGACTGAATAAGTTTGTCCCAATCAATGGATCGCAAAATAGTTCTGTGAAAATACAATGATTAAAATATGTATTAAATGCTTTCTAAATGTAATAATTTAAAAAATAAACTCATTATTTTAAATAAAAATAGTTAAAAATAAAACATTAGACTTTAAAATGATTATTGAAAAATATTTATTAATTGTATCCGATGTTCAATAATTTCAAGTTCAAAACTGATTCTTACGTGGATTAATGGCAAAAATAGACCGCTTCTCGAGTTCCGATCTTCGCATACAAGTAACAGAATCTTTAGCGGCATTCATGGGCGCAGACAATTGCATCGCGCAAAGAGGCCAACTGTCACCATATTTCTCAGAGCACTTCACATTTTAAATCGTTATTAAAATAAATCTTTAACTCAAGATATCTAACTTTACATACATTTCGAATTTCGTCAATACTTGTTTGATTATCCATAAAAAATATCGGAAATGGAAAGTCATAAAAGACTGAACCAGATCCTAATTTATTCCAACTCTGTTTATCGCACTGACCGTAATTTGAATCATTAGCGTATAGACTAAATATATGATTCGGACACG
>JAQIYA010001577.1:0-12310 GCA_034699355.1 Microtritia minima | reverse complement strand
AAAAAAAGTGTTGCAATAGACCAGAAAAATACGCTCATTATCAACAAACCCATCATTAATTATTATTACCCAAACTATAAATAGCCTCAAATAGTTAGATTCAAACCTATTCAAACCATAATCATTCATTTTTTATTATGAAACGCATGGTTAAGCTATAATAAAAATTCCTTCTCTTCTCGATTTTTTTTACTAAACTATATAACTTCTAACGAATGTTCGTATTATGCTTTGAGATTTTTTTCTTATATAATACATAGTTTTATATAATATGCCCACAAAATGCTTCCTTAAAGACTAGAATTATAAAACCAAAAAGATAGTCAACTGGAGAGCGAGTGTGTGAGGGATCGAGAAGTGGAGTGGGATTGAGATATGTTGAGACTGAGTCGACATCTTTCTCTCCATTTTCTTTGGCATAATTAAGTTAATTATCCACATTAAGTTAATTACTCTATAATTAGTCTTATAATATCATTAGAAAAATTTTTAAATTAAGTTTAGAAATGCAAAAAATGCATTTGCATTAAGAATGTTAATTATCGTTAAATTATTTTATTTTTAATGTCTAAAAATAATGAATTATAAAAAAAATTATATTTTTAACTTATGCTTAATTATATAAAATGCGATTTAAACTGTAAAGAAAATGTTTTATTTTATAATTTACTGCATATGTTTAATATTTTTATATTGTATACAAAAAAAAAATACCAAAACAGAAATTATCGACAGATAACACAATTGGAATTTTTTTCCTTTCATTTCGTAAAATTTTGTGATAATATATAGATAGATATATTGGTTTATTGTTAAAAAATAATAAAAGTAACAAATAAAAAACGATTGACAATGTAATTTTTTTATGGCCCGGAAAATAATGGGCACAATAAAACATCAGTACAAATATATAAAGTAGAGGTCACCGAGAATCACAAATAATAGCAAAGAAAATATATATATATATAGATTATCGAGAATAAGAAAAAAAAATCGGCAGAAGAATGAGTAACGTTAAGAAGAGAAATGCGATGAAAAAAGGGCTATCATTAATATGATGGCAAATAATAATAAAGCATGATATAAGTTGTGTGTCTCTCTCTCTCAATGTGTGTGTCAAACGGAAAATAGTGAAATACAATTGAGCGACAATTGCCAACAAAAATATGTGTTTATTTTTCTCTCCCAAAATAATCAATATTAATGGTCGCACTTAAATGATGTTTCGCGCGCGCGAAACAGATTTTTCTTCGAGAGAAAAAAATATTTTCTCTGCAAAAAAATCTGGTGCTCTATAGTTATGTTTTACTGTCTTAATATATCAATAATAACTGGCTATGATTTTAAAATTGATACACTTGTAAACCCAGCCGTAAAATCGCAAAGAATACATATTTTTTAGTAACTATAAAAAAGTAAAACACTTCTATTCCTGTTTTATTAGAAAACAAGTAAATACTAAAAATGACAGAAACTCATTAAAACAAACAAAATATTTTCCAATACATAATTTGATATATAAATTATATTTATTTACAGTTTCATATCTCTCTCACTCGCGCACAAACACACACACATAAGCATTATATAAGTCAAACACAAAAGTTATTAATCATTTAGCGTTATATGCGATGTCGTTATTTCAAAATAAATATTAAACGCATAGCGAGAGATGGAGAGCAGAGAACTAACACACTGTCATCCATTCTTGGCGGGCGAGCGTGACATTTGCGACGTCTAATTGAAAATCATTGCGCTCTTATATTGTTTTTGGCAAACCAGTCATAAGCACGTCCTTTCGGGGGTCCGACACAAAAATATGCGAAGCGTTTTGCGGCCGAGAATTATTTACGCATCAATTTATCAGTTTCTGCTTCTCTCTCTTCAACCGATAAGTTACTATTTTTTTTTGCTTTCGTCTGACTTTCAATATCGCGATAGACAGCGACAAAAACAATTATTGGTTGGGGAACAGCTTATCTCTGAGCATAAATAACGTCCGGAATTACTATTTAGACAATAGCTATACAATATGTCTGGTAAAATGTCTGTGGAAGATAAGAGGATATTCTCGGTGACCTGTTTGGGGAGAGAGAGCTGTGTAACTGTAATGATAGATGAATTTTGGACATGTATCGAAGCATATAATTTTAGTGTTTTCCTTTAGGTTTAACTTTTTGGATGTGTTTTATTGATTTAATGATTAATATAAGTTTTATAACTATCATCAATAATGATAATAAATATTATAATAAATTATATTAGTTTATTATTAGTAAAACCAAATATAATCTCTAAATTTTAATACCAAAGGTGTGAATATTTATTAATTAAATTAACAATAATATTTCTTTTAATAATAATATAAATTTAGTTTCTAATTATCGATAATCTTCTAAACTCGACACAAAAAAAAATAAACGAAATCTATCGAAAGTTGAAAGGAATACAAATGACTTGGTTAGAGACTCGATCGCATCCAATGTTATGCACTTCTTTGTTAATATGGTTTTATGCGACAGAGATTATCAGCTAAAAAATTGAGTTCCCTTTAAATGGCGGGAAAAAATATTTTTCGATAAAAATGTAAATTTTCACGCGTCCGCCAATCTATTTATGATAGTTTTGTTTTTATTTAGCGCTTCGATATCTAATCCTAAAAGTGATGCCGTTTTTTAAATTTGATCATTTTTTAAATTTGCTCAGAGAAGCGAAAAAATTGAGTTTTTAAAGCGATTTAATTTTTATAATTTTATAGCTGAATAATCGCAATCGTAAATGCGTTTTAAATTTTATGTAATCTTAAAAAAATACATTTTTATCTGTTTTACTAATTTTATGTTACAGTATATGTATATCTCTATATCTCCGGCTAATCCGCTATATATTTTTTTCTATTTTGAATTCTCTACAGTACTTAAAAAATAAATATGCTTTTAAGTATTGCTTAATTTCATTAAAAATAACTTATTTTAACCTTAATTTAAAATTTATAAAATGAGAGTTTAATGATTGCAATTTTAAACTTATTATTGGTTTAAAGAATAAGTTCGGTTTGATATTTAAAATTAATTACAATATTATTTCAGAATATTAAAAAAAAATATGAATATTGTGAACCATTAAAAAAACATAAATATACAAAATTTGTTTTAAAAATTTAATTACTATGTTTCTATCTTTAGAATTCTTCAAAAATTGGCAAAATATGAGAAATAAATTAATATATTAAATTGTAAAATAGCGTAAAATTAGATTTAAAATTTTCCCCATTTGACTGAGCTTTTGAATTTGTTTTCCACATTTAAATATTTTTTTTTATCAAATACACACATACGCACACACACACTCTCTGATACAACAAAAAAAATTTGACTACCAAAGCAAGTTTGTGACATTTTTATTTATTTTGCTTCTTTCAGGCTGAATGGCGAAAGCGAAACACGAAAAAATAGTGCATTTCTTTTCGTTTCTATGTTTCGCTCTCTCTATCTCTAGTTATTCTCTATTCTTCGGCTACGAATCTAAATCAAAAAAGAGAGGAAAAATTTTTGCTTATCAAAAAAACGAGAGAAACAAAATTTCAGTGTAAAAAACTTTCGTAAATAAAGAAATAATATCTGCTTATACTATCAAAAGAAGTGCGTCTCAATAGCGCTGAGAGTGAGAGTGAAGTGAGTACGAGGAAGAGGAGAGAGAGAGAGAGAGAGAGTTGGAAATATTTTAATACGATTTGCATGGATAGTGTTATCGCGACAATATTCGTGTCCGCGTATAAATAGGTCGACATATTTGCATACAATGTTAGCCGAATATATATATTTCAATTGCCAAACAAAATATGAATCGAGCGTAAACCATATCGATATTGTATTTATTTTATGTTGTTTATTAAAATTATAAATAAAAGGTTAAATTTTAAAGACTTTGTTTAAAAGTTGTGCTGCAAAAAAATTAAACAAAATTCAATATTTTAAAAAATAAAAACATTATTATTCATTTAATCCATTATATCATATAACTTGCATTTATTTACTCCACTCGTTTAAGTAGTTTTCTTATCCTTGGCTCACATTTTGATGAGCAATATGTACACAAACGATGTCTGCCTCAAACTCGATAATAAAAGTCATTTACAAAAACAACATTTTGTAAAAAACAAAACCAAAATCTATTATTATGTATGGCTCGCCAAATAGGGGAAAGCATTTATGTTTCTATTTAATTTTTAAATTGCATGAAAAAATCAACAAAAACTTAGTATTTTGTTTTTTTTTGGTTTCTTACTTTAAAGTCAATTTCACTCTCGAAACACTGCTCCTCAACGAAGAACCTGTTATGCTAAGGTTAAGAGCTGAAGGTTTCTCTATCTATCTATTATGAATGAGATGATGCCTTTTCTACTAGTCTTCAGAGTAAAATAGTAAAGGCTATCATCTATTATTCGTATGAGGCATAACGACGCGAATCCGAAATTGAATGTCCAACAAAGAAAAATTGAAATCTATATTTTTTCGATTTAATGGTATTCAATAAAAATAATAATAATAATAATAATGTGATTAAATTTAACACTAATATATTACTTAATTTTATTGAATGCTATTTTTAACAATATTTCACTCTTAATAAAATACAATCCCGAAATATGATAATACGGAAAGTCAAAAACTCGATTACACGAGTCTGAAACGATTTAGCAATGACTTTATAAGCGCATTACTCTACTTGTCAGCCGCTAAGTACTGCTCTTACGGGCAGAAAGCGGATCAAAAAATTTTCAACATTGACATCTCTGATTGATAAAGTTAGGCCACTCTCCAGCACACCACTATATCCCATTAACCCATTTATTCTCGTGTCGTCTCTCCTTCTCTCTCTCCTCTACTGACTCACTGTTTGCCGCCAACTCATTCCCGCGCTTAACAGCTCAATGAATTGCTAAACAGGATTTAGCGCTCCGAATAAATGCGATGTTAATCGAGACTAAAAATCAGTCAACAGCTCTCTCTCTCTCTCTCCCTCCCCTCTCTCGCTGTCTGAGTTGACCTTTGCTGGTGATGTATGGCCTGCTCTTATAGAGTTAATTAATAAAGAAGTTGCGAGAAATAAGGAGTGGTCGGCAACTGTTGACAAGTAAAGTAAAATCTACCAAACTCTACGAAACTAGTGATATATTCAGTAATTTAATTCAAATACTTAAAGAAAAAAATTTAAATAACGCTAAAACAGTATTTTAAAATTAACAAATAATTATGATTTATCCTTAATCATCAATAATCTCGTTTCACTTGAAACGCGTCGAAGAAATGTCTCTCCAAATCGGCGCAATAGATCTCGAAAAAGTTTGCCTCAAACTCGAGCATCCATTTCATACGCCGTCCGTCGCCGCACACGAAATCATTATTGTAAAAATACAACTCGTTGGTGGTCTGGTCGGTCTCGACCAGCGGTCTAAACCATTTCTCCGGTATTGTTGTCAGTCTATTCTCTCGAAAATTCACTTTAAGCGTGATATTTTTCGGCGCAATCCACGGCTCCTTAAAGCTGTCCTCATTCAGGCCGTTGTCGTTCAAGTAGATCAGCAGCTCTCGGCTCTGGTCGGTCTCGCAGAACCTCAGACCGTGCATGACCGACATGTTGTTGTTCGCGAGCGACAGCTGTGTCAGATTGCATAGACTCTGAAACGGCGACGAGTCGTGAATCTCTCTGATCTGATTGTCGTGCAGATACACGCGCTGCACGCGCTTATTGTCGCCGAACGCGTTCGCCGGTATTCGGCTCAGACCGTTGCCCTCCAGTTCGATGACCTCTGTCGGCAGCAGATATCGGGTCACACCGAAAATGCTGTCCGAGTCGAGCTTCGGATTGTTGCGTATGACGAGATTGATTAGGGTGTGGTTGTCGTTGTTGAACGCGTCCCTGTCGATGGTGTCCAACAGCTGATTGTTCTCGATGAAGATGCTCTCGAAAGCCTTGTTGACGAAACTGTTGTACCGAATGGCGGTCGCGTTTGTGTCGCTGATGTAGAGTATGTGAAAGAGCGAGTCTTTGGAGGCGACTTTAAAGTCGGCGAGTGTTGATGTGCCGACACTTTCGCCCGTGCAGTACAGGTTGTATTTGTGATTGATTGGCGACGGCTGACAACTGCACGGTTTCGCCACAAATGTGTCGCTGCAGAACGTGTCGGCGCTAAGAATTTGGGTGACGCTCAGCGCCAACAGTATGGCCGCCAAATAAACTGTGAATTAGTGTTAATTAATGTTTTTATTTTATAAGCACATAAAAATTGAAACCATTTAACAAATTTATACCTTTCATGTTACTAATTAAATAAATATCAACGTTTGCAATGCTAAAAATTATTCAATAATCGAAAGCCATGTTTATTAGATAGCAATTGTTTTCTTATCAAAAATTGTGCTTTTAATTCACAAGAAAATCTATTTACAATACAAGCGTAGAGAAATTAATTAATAATTCTATAACTGTTGAGATTTAAAAATTTTATTATATGTATTTATAAAAATTATAGTTTGCAAGTAATTATAGACAAATTTATTTAAAATATGAATAAAGTTAAAATTTTATAAATAAAAAATAAATTTTCAAATTGTAAATAGAATTTAACTGTTTCTATACATTGCGCAATAAATTTGTATAAAAATCTGAGGTAACATTTGGGAATTTTACCACACTTTAAAAATTACAGATTATATGATTAATAATTGACTTATAAGTTAATAATAATTAAAAAATAACTGGTTTTTATATTTATTATTTCCTCACACAAATAAAAAATTAAACTATTTTTAAATTTACTAATTATTAATATTTTTTATTTTGTTACGAGTCAAACCCATTGAAAAACATCATACAATTTGATTTATGAGCGCTATTTTTATACTTTTCAGCTATTAATAATTTTTCTAATATTTTACTGTATCTAAACTATTTATATATGACGTATAGAATTGAATACTATTTAATTTATTTCATAATTTAAGGCAGAATACCTATTCTTTGTCAAACGGATCGCATCAATCTCAACACTGAATATTCTCAAAGCCATTATTCTCAAGCGTGCACTTTGCTCTCTCTCTCTCTCTCTCATTCACTCCATCACTCTCTCGGTTCTACATTTTCGCTGATTAAATTGGAAATTCTTGGAGTGTATCCTAAAGGATATATGTTGTTATAAACATTATACAATATATCAAAGGCAAAGGAATCAGAGAGAGAAAAAAATACGAGATACCACTTATTTTTTTCAGCCTTACATCTCATTTCTATTACAATTTCGGGTTCAATTTTGTTTCCTTTATTGGTTTGTCTTTTTATTTATATCAATTCCAGTGAGAAGGAGAGAAGGATAAAGAGGGAGAGAAAGAATGAGAGAAAGAGAGAGAGAATGTAATATTTTTGCGGCAATAAAAGCACGTATTTGTTACCGAAATATTTATGTACTGCGGCTCGAATCTGATTTGTGAGAGTGAGTGAGTGAGTGAGTGAGTGAGTGAGTGAGAGAGAGAGAGAGAGAGAGAGAGAGAGAGAGAGAGATCTTTTTATTAGATTTACACATCATTGAATCAGAGAGAGAAAATCTCTTATGACTTGAGTGGGTATAAATTTTTATAAATAAAATTCCACTCACTTTTTTCTGATTGTTTTTTATTTTTTTTGAGTTTTTATTAAGTGCATATTTACGGAATATATAAAGGATATAAATATTGTAAAAGTTACCGAAATATATCTTCGCGTTTAGGAGAAAAACTTTTAACAACAAAAATAACAGATAATAAAATAGGAAATTACTTTAAAAAAATTTAATACTTAGTCACTGAGATGTGACCTTTGCGTTAGTGATGAACTTAGATTTAGATTTAATAAATCTGAACCATAAGGTTATAAATTGAAGGTAATATTGAGCTAATGTTAGCCCAGACTCAAGGATTGCCTGCGTTCAGCTCTAATTTGCCTCATATTTATTCAAATTTTGTATAAACTTTACCATTAAATTATTATTATTATTAATTAAAACTCTTAATGTTAACTAAAAATAAGACCTTATTTCAAGTATTTATAAGAGTTAGACACTAATATACTTTTCAGTCTTGACGTTCAGTTTGAAGTCGATTAAGAAACATATCGCAGTCAAATAATTTATTAAATTAATGTTTTGATTTTTGAAAAAATTTATATATTTGTGAGCATATTTATAATCGCCGATCACTCTATATCTGTGGCTCATATTTATATTACACCGATGGTAAACATTGAAATTCCGAATAATCATTAAAAAGTAAATATCTTATAATTATAATTATAATTATAAAAATTAATAAATATTTTAACTTAATTAAGAAATACAAACATTTTAAAGTTGAGTATTATTTTAATTGCGAATATATTTTTGACGTAATTATTTACACAGTACGCAAATAGAGAATTAATTATAATAAATAATTCATACTAATTCATAATTTATAATTAAAAGTAATTTAATAGTAAAATTTAAAAGAATGAATTTGAAATGACAACTAAAAATTTGTGATATATATAAACCATTCATAAATTGTTTCGAAACCAAAGTTTAGTCATTATTTAGCCTGTTATGTACACTATCTTAACAATTCAACTCATTATTTTCTCTGTGTTAACTAAAAATAAGCACAGTTCGTAAAAAACACCCGAACAGCTGTCGGCATTTGATAAAACATTTATCAATCAGCGGTAATATATCTCATTCTCTGAAATAACTCAATTTCAACCATTTCGCGAAATGGTTCAGCGCTATCAATCAGAAGAGTCGAGTGATAAAAATTAGAAGCGGTTTTTCTCACCTTCAAAATCCAAACCCTCGGCTAATACTCACGGGAAAAGTAGAAAAGTTCGAGATAAGAGAGAGAGAGAGAGAGAGAATCTATTGGCGCGCAAATCCACGGCCTATTTTCGATGATCGGCTCTGTCCGTCAAATTTCACTTCAGCCCAGTTAACAGCAGCTCTCAATTACATTATTTGTTTTCACGCCTGGTCTGGCATTTGCCATTAGAGAGCTGTAGTGAACCAGTAAAGCCTTTCACTAAGTTATAACTCTCTCTTTGCTCTCTCGCTGGCACTTCACATCGAAATTGTTGCGTTTTTATTGTTATAGAGTTGTGGAGTTAGATTAATAGTGATTAAAGTCGGCGCCTAAAATACTAGCGCACTAAAAATTTACTGCTGTTATTGTTATTGTTGTTGAAGTTGTTGTTGTTGGTGGTGTTATTATTTGTTGCCTATCGTTTCGTTTAGGCTGTTCTTATTCTTATTTTGTAATTTATTTATCTGTTTTTTATTATTATCTGCGCTAACATGATATAAATTTTTGTTGTCAAAATCGTTTTCAATCAAAAATATAGTGTGAAAATTGTTTGTCCGAGGGTTTAAAATCTCTAAACTTGCTATTTCTGAATAGTTTTTGGCTCCGAAATTGATGCCGAAAAACTATTAGTACGCAAATTTGCTGAAAACTTATTTTTTACGCGTTCGTTCGCAAAACATATAACATTCCTAATAATAATGCGTATTTTTCTCGGGTATAATTTATTGCTGATCGATATGCCAACGAGAGCCGCGATATTTTTCTCTCAATGATATTAAAGTGGTTTTTCGCCTGCTTTTGTAGGGAAAGAATTTTTTCTCTTTTTTGGTTATAAAAGTTATGGCCATATCATTTTTATTGAGTACATATTTTTTTCTTGATTTTGGCAGATAATGGCACGAAATAAATTGTGTTAAAAAATATATATATACTATTTTATATATGTTTTTTTTTGCTTGAAGAGGAGTAAGAAGAATGTCGTGTAATCAAAGATATTAGATATAAGATGATTGTTTTTGTTTTATTTCTTGTGTTTTAAGGGCTTTTGAAAATTTTTAGTTTTAAAATACTAGATATTGAGTATTACTTGACTGTGATATTTCTGTTTTTACAAAAAAGATTCTGTTTCTAATTAGCAAAATATTTTGGATACACTGTTGCTATTAGTCTAACATTGTTTAAAATTGAATTATATTCACATAAGTTAATAATTTATTCAGTAAACTTTATTTTCTTTGTACTCCAAAACTAATATATTTGTATAAACATTTACAGTTGCAATTAAGTTATTAAATTAAATAAGTTAAATAACTTTCAATTTGATTAACTTTCTAGAATAAGCTAAACAACAAACTTAATTAAAATGAGAAAATAGCGGCATAAATATTCTTAAACAATATTCTCAGATATTTATACTATAAAATTATTGAAAGTAATAATAATATTTTAAACTAAAATGTCAATTGTATTGCGCTAATTGTTTGACAACAAAAATTATTAGATTAAACAGTCTATTTGTTTAGCGCCCAAAACGTAATTAGCGATCGCGTCCAATCCACTAATAAACAATAAACAGTTAAAACTCTAACTACAAAATCAACATTGAAGTTAGACTTTTCGAGATAAACTCTTTCGCTGTGTTTTTATTTTTAGCATTTCATTTCGCTTAGAGACTAACTAAAAATAAAATATATAAAGCCAAACACACAATAAGGCCGGTCAATGTTGACTCTCGCGTATGGCTCCCGAGCCGAACTCCAATTTAATGTTCGCCTTTATGTCCATTTACGGGCGCAAATATTTGCAATTTCAGTTTAAAATAATATTTTTTGCTGATCGTAATAGTTTTTACGGCTCTTTTAACATTTGTATTTGCTCTCTGAGGTGGTTCTCAGCGCTATTATATGTATTTCCAGGTATTGATCTCTCTCTCTCTCTCTCTCTCTCTCTCTCTCTCTCTCTCTCTCTCGAAAAATATAAAGAAGAAAAACCCATTGTCTAAACTCTGGACGACTCTGGTATTTATTTATCATTACAGAACAACTCGAACAAAATAAATATAATAGAGACAGAAAACAAAATCAAAAAACAAACAAACAAACAAATCCATTCTCTCTCGCGTTCATACCGGGCCGGAAAAATTTATTACCACTTTTGCTAATCAGATTAGTAGCCGTTCGTGTTTTGCTTTTTTGTTTTTCGAGGGGCCCCTACTCTGCTTAAGCGTGAGAGGGATAGAGAGATAGAGAGAAGCGTTTTTGTAGAAATTAATTTCGCTAATGCGGTTCAAGTCTGTCACGTCCAATCAGGGCGAATGTCACATAAGCATCTATTTCGGGTTAGATCTGTTTGGCTCGCAGTTTGCCTCTAACTCGACGGGCGCGGCAAATGTTTTGTTTTCTTGCTGTACTGTTTGCCTGTAAATTCACCACAAAATATAAATATAGAATAATATATATATTTATACGTGTATATTCTTTGTCGAGAAAATTTAATTTCAGTTTCCGAACCCCGAAAATATAATTAACAATAAAATAATCTTAAGCTCTAATGCGGAGCCGTAAAAGTCAAACAGCGATGTCTCGTAAAATTAGTTTCATATTTATAGCGAATTTTCACGAAATACTTACCGAAATTAATTTCGACAAGACTTACACAAAAATTGGGTGAAATAATATTATGGCACAATTTTTTTCGTAAGTGTTTTTTCATTTAGCATTAACACGAATGAGTAGCTTAACTTAATTAATGCACACTTAAAATTTCGTTCCTCCAAAGTGATAATAACCAAATATATTTCTAATGAAAAATTATTGAAGACATACTTTAGAGTATAGACTAAAAGACTCTACAGTGTTGTAGTGATTGTGTTGCTGTTTGTGTACTAATGCGAACAAATCGGCTCATAAATAATAATAAAAAGCGAGTCTAACAAAGTAATAACAAATATATATATAGATATACTGAAAAGTTAGAGAAATAGACAGCTGACGAGATAAGAGATAGAGTAAGAAAGTAAGTGAGAGTGTGTGTGTGTGCTGTTTATAAAAATTTTGAAAAATCTCAAAAATCGAGTGTCGACAGTGAAGACGTTTTCATCACTTCCTGCTTCGAGTCGGTGTCAAACCGTGTTTTATCAGGAAAAATGCGAGGAATATATATTACCGAGACATCAATTTCACTATAAAACATTGACGCCAGAGTTTATTACCGAATGTTTTTAGTGGTGTTTGCGTTTGTGTGTGTGTGTGTGAAAGTCGGGCGTATTGTTGCTTAAAGTCGGATCATAATTGATGACAGGGAAACACGAGCTCAATACCTAATAGAAGTGAACGCATTTCTTCGCGAGAGAAATCTCTCTCTCATTCACTCTAAACTTCTTTCTTTCCTCAATTAAATAAATAACAATATTGTAACATAAAGTCCATGTAATTTAATTGTTTTTT
>JAQIYA010001576.1:0-12311 GCA_034699355.1 Microtritia minima | reverse complement strand
CTTTGCTCTCCTCTTCGAAGTCATACTTTACGGCAGCGATTTTCGGCGCAACGTATAGGCTCTCACTCTTCACTCTTTGGCTCCCCTTTTCTCGCGACTCATCGCTGTCCACATCTCTGTCCCCATCGCTGTCCACATCGCTGTCATTATCGCCCAAAATGGCCCCCAGTTTTGGTCTCATCCTCAACGGATCGCTGGCATCGATGGTACGCGTGGCGCACGTCTTCATGAGCTGATCGATGCGATACTTGAGTTTGTGCTCAATCGGTCTCATTCTCTCCAAAACAATCCTCTCCTCCACCAGACGTGAGATCACTTCGTTTCCCTCTAATCGATTGCCATTAATCTTTTCGATCATCAAAAACGTGAGATCCATTAAGTAACTGACGAGCATTTTATTCTTCAACTCTAATAAACTGATGCCATCGTTGGTCGACAGCTGTTGGTCTTCGAGTTGGGCCAACAATTGACGCGCGCTTTCTGTGGCCAGCATTGCGTTGTTTTTGATGCTATTCAGCAAATCAATGGTTTGCGTTAAGACACTCGATTGGTCCACATTGTCAGCTGATTTCTCATCCGATGTCTCCATTAGAGACGCCATAAGAATACGAGAAGTGGAGTGCAAAGCGATGTCAACACTGAGTGCACGCGTTGTGCAATGTTTTGCTCAATAAATAATGTTTTGCTTTCGCAACTCGTTTGGTGTGCTCTTTAAATGCGCTGTCATTTCAATCGCGTAACAATTTCATAGTTAACATACACTTAACTATTTTCACTGTTATTACACCCAAAACTGGGATTTCGATTTAAAACTACTATTAGTCTGAGTTTGAAGAGTGAGATCAGTATAATAGCTGTCGATTATAGCAAACATGGCGTCTGTGAACCAAACGGCGAGAAACGCGTCCATTAAGAGGCATAAATGGTCACTCAATTTCTCGACTAAGTATGTATTACTTGTAAATGAATGGCACACCAATTAACTAATTGATGGCCAAACAGGTCTAAGAGCGAGAAGAGCGTTGAGTTGGCGTCACCGCCGGGTTATAGCGGACAGTTGTCGCAAATACATGGCGAGACGGTTCGCGACGTGGACCACAACCTGATTGTGAAGAAGTCGTGGGACATTGCTTTGGCGCCCATGAAGCAGATCCCGATGAACCTGTTCATCATGTATATGGCGGGCAATTCGATATCGATATTCCCGATAATGATGGTCGGAATGCTGTTCTTGAGGCCCATTAAGGCTCTCATCTCTATCAGTCCCAGTAAGAGATGTCTCTCTCCTATTACGGTGTTATGCGTTAACGTTTGTTTGTTGTGTTGATAGCGTTCAAAATGATTGAAGGCAATCAGCATATACTGCAGAAGTTTATATATTTGGTGGGAAACGTGTTGTGCGTGGCGTTAGCTCTTTATAAATGCCAATCGATGGGTCTGTTGCCCACACATTCGTCCGATTGGCTCGACTTCATTGAACCGCCGCAACGAATCGAGTTCTCCGGCGGAGGAATAGTTTTCTGAATTTTGTATTGCATTTCTTTTTGTAAATTATTGATATTGTTTCGTATTAGTAAATGGTTTGCGAAATTTCGGATAACATTATTTTTATTATATTGTTATTGATTTGTTTCATTTGATAATCACCAAAATGAGATTTTTTGACGTTTTTAATTTAATGTGTTTATTTAAATGAGCAAATAAAAAGTTTTATTATGAAGTTTATTATTTTAATTTATTAATGATGTATAAATATAATATACTTGAACGTAATGATGAGCAAAATGTAGACCTGTCATGATTTGCTTTAACCATAAGCTTGATCGGTCTAAAACTCTTCAGTATTATTAACCCTGAGTTACGCAGTTAACCCTCTATACCATAGTTTATGTTTTTGATTTATAAATGTTAATTAAACAATATAATAGCCATTTACATAATGATTAAATTAATGATTACATAATAATTAAATTAAAATTACATAATAATTAATTTTCGGAATAAAAATAATTTTACATCTAATCCTTTTTAGCGGATTTTGTTGTTATGAATATTATATTTCTGTATATTTGTCTGTCCGTCAATAACCCCTACAGAAGAGAGTAATGCAATTAGTCGTCAAAATAGTATTGATTTTTGCACACATTTCTTAACGCTAAAAATGTCGTTTAAATTATAAATAATTTTTAATTAAATTAGTTAATTATTAATACCAGTATATTTTTTAATAAACTTCCAAATGTAGGCATACAGTGGACTATAACAAAGTTATGTAAGAAATATAGTGTAATTTTAAAAGCAATAATACAGTATAATCTTGCGTTATATTATATTTATTAAAAATTAATTCAATCTCGAATTTAAGTGCATTATTGATTTTTAGTGCATGCAATATAACTTGAGGTTATACAGCAATTTAAATTAAAATTGATTATTGTCTACAAAACTCGATTAATATAATTGATATTATTGTTAAATTATTTATTAATAAAAAATATGTTTTAATTATTCCCATAACTCATATATTCTTCACGTAAACTAATTATTAATTATATCAAAAATTATAAGTTTTTTCTTTGAATAAGTCACGACTTATATGTATATTTTGTTTAATTCATATAATTTTATGAAAAGGTTGAGAAAATTCGCTATTATATTATTATTCAACTTTATTGGTCTATATTTATGCAAACATTTATTGAAAACAAATAAACAGTTAAACAATATTTTGAGAAATAGTTTTTACATATATTGCTATGTTTTTAATATAATTTTCTCTTAATATTGCATTAGTTATATATTTTTTTGATTACTTTAAATGCTTAAAGAAAAGTGAAAATAAAGCGAGAAATGTGTTCAATAGTGAAGAATGCGATGCAAAGAAGTGGTCATTTAATACGAATTCGCGAGAAATGCGCGCAAATGAGGTCGAAATCGGGATATGTTTCGGGACACGTGTCGGACTACGATAACAGTCAGCAGAGAAAACTGATGCTCATTAGGAAAAGCGGTTTCGAGTCGGAGACCGAACAGATTCGGTCATCGCTGTCCGAATTGAGCGAATCGGGCAACGAGTGGGGAGAGTGGGAGACGAGTCGAGACACGCCTCGCGGACAGCTCTCCAACGCTATGCCATTGCGAGCCCACAAACTTCGCTCCACAATCAATAGAGACAACGTGTTCGTCGACTTTCGACGAGTGCTGTTCGCCGGCGGCGACGGCGGCGACGGAATGATATCGTTTCTGCGCCTCTGGTGTAATCCGAACGGCGGGCCGAGTGGTGGCGACGGCGGCAATGGTGGACACATTCTGCTCGAGGCCAACAAAGAGGTGAAGTCGTTGAAAAATGTGAACGCGGCGTATTCGGCAAAAGCGGGAGAAAAGGGAATGTCGAAGGATATGTTCGGCGGCAGTGGTGACCATACGGTGGTCAAAGTGCCGGTCGGCACACTTATCAGACACCCGATCACCGGAAGAGTTATCGCTGACCTCAACATCGACGGCTCCAAGTTTATCGCAGCTCGCGGTGGAGCGGGCGGTAAAGGCAATCATTACTTCCTTAGTAATAACAATCGACATCCAAAAGTTGCCGAATTGGGCGCGAAGGGAGAGCGCAATATATGGATTCTCGAGATGAAAACGATGGCTCACGCGGGTCTGGTCGGCTTTCCCAACGCCGGCAAATCGACGCTATTGCGAGCCATCTCTAGGGCTAAGCCCAAAGTGGCGAGCTATCCATTCACTACACTCAATCCACACATCGGTATAATACAGTACGACGACTTCGAACAGCTGGCCGTCGCCGACTTGCCGGGACTTATTCCCGGCTCTCACCTCAATAAAGGCTTAGGCATTCAGTTCCTGAGGCACATCGAACGATGCGTGTGTTTGTTTTATGTGATCGACATATCGATGGAAAACCCGTGGCAACAGTTGGAGTCATTGATGTTCGAACTCGAACAGTATAGAACTGGTCTGTCGAAGAGGCCGCACGCTATTGTGGCCAATAAGTGTGACGTAAACAACTCGCAAGCAAACCTCGAAGCGCTGCGCCAGCATTTAGGCGAACATAACTTTAAAATTATACCGATTTCGGCCAAATATGGCAATAATGTTACAGAATTGCTCACTTATTTTAGGGAATTATACGATTTGTACAATTATGACGAAGACGATCAAAAACATTTAGTTTGGTAATAGTGTTAAAAATTAAAATATTTATATTGTTATAATTAATTATTTGTACAACAAATCATTCAATTATAAAACTATTATTTAATTGATACAAAATATGGCTTCGTTTTTGTCAAACATTTATAAATTGTAAAATATAGACCTAAGGTATAAAAAGGTTCGGTAAGACTAGATTTACTATTTAATTGGTTGACACACTCGTTGACACATTATTCCTTATTGGCGTAATTAATCACATAATAGTCGTGATAATACATTAAAATGCAAAGAGGCTGTCCTATTATTAGAGATATCCAGACCGCTATATTTGCCGATTGATGGTTCAAATATTTCGATACAAACATTGAAAATGGTATCTGTGATAGCATTCCAAAGAATGCCCAAAGTCTAAACATACTAAGAGGTACTGAAACTAGATATTCATGAAAAAACGCTGACAAGAAAAACACAGCAATCGAAGCGTAAAATTTTGGAAATCCTCTAGTTATCAATGGTTTGTAGAGATGACGGACACACCATTTGTGTACAGGTATGTTCCAATTCTTCCAAAAGTAATTCACCGATTGAGCATTCCTTAATTCAAAATTTAATTAATTAGTTTTAATGTTTGCCAGTTTTATCAGATTATTTGTTTACTGACCACCAATCTCTATAAAACTCTCGGTCAGAGAAACGCAATATCTCCGCAACACAGTTGAGACACGAATGAAAAAACCAATAAAAAAATATGAGCCAAATGAGATGATTCACAACCTGATTCAAATTAATTCACATTTCAATTTTCTACTTTATTTTTAAGCTTAAATACATTACCGCTAACTTGAGAAGCCTTTCAAGCATTTTACTGTAATTCATTTCTTGTAACGGTTTTAGCGAATTGTTTATTATGGGAACCATCCATTGTTGAATTAATCCGAGATCCAATTGCAATAGGAATAACTTTTATATAGATTTTAAGCAAGAGATTAGTTGAATGTAATTAAATTGTATTAATAATACCATTTCAAGTATTCGTTTAATGAGAAATCTCTTTCTAATTCGTTCAGATCGAGGAAAGTTGAGTTCATAGCAAAGCGTTGGCGCAAACATAAAGTAATAGATGTCTTGTAGTGTTAAGTTGTTTGGATAGGTAACCAAAGGGATGTCATTATGAATTTTTCCGTTTTGCTCAACTTTTTTGCTATCTTTGGAACTGAACGAACGGCGCCGATAATGAGACTGACCTTTAGATCCATACTTGCCGTTAACGCTCTTTTGACGGCACCACAAGTTCACCATATGATACGAGTACAGTTTTAAGCTCATTATCGAATAAATGCCGCACACTATCGACGCCCCCACGGGATTGCAATACACTAAACTTATGATAATTGGCGGCAATGCTAAGATTACTGTCAGATTAATAAATATTAAAATATTGCCATAAGTTTGTTTGAGAAAATCGGTTGCGAATCCATAGCGTTCGATGGCAAACGAGATTAATATAAATATGTTGGCCGTGAATATTAGTTGACAAGACGGCCATTTGTTGGGGTCGCCGATGAACACTCTGATCCACTGGAGAGGGTCTACTAATATTCCATATTTAATTATATTTTCGAGCGCAACCCTTGCGTTGGACAATACCTTTATTAAGTTTACTCAATAATTAAATCATTTATAATCTAAATATAATTATTTAAAAATCTAATTAAACTGAATCTGTTTGGAGTATTAAATATTTTAAAAATTTATAAAGTAATAACTAACGAATTCGAAAGTTAATAAATAGGAATCAAAATATCAAATATAAACAAAAGATATAAATGAAAATTATATTATAAATATTATACAAATTATATTATATTATAAATGATGCAAAAATTTTCTTCAAATGTTCTCACTTATTAAGATTTGTTTTATATAAAAGGAATTTATTTTATTCAACATTGAATTTTATTTTCTAGAAATAAATAGCCGTTTATGTATATTCTCTTCACTTGAAAGAAGAAGGTTAGTGATCGTTAATATAGTGTGTATAAGATAAAATTTTGATAGTAAAGATATCTTTTAAGCTCAACATATAATAAATATTACGCGTTGGATAATAATAAAATGTCATTGTCATTGTCATTATTCTTGAATTACTCAAAATGTATAAAAATACAGCTATTCTTTAAAATAGCAATTTTAAAAATTAGAGTATAAAAAATTCGCATAGTTTTATTTACCATTGTATGTCATTATTACAACATTTATTTTTATTTAAAATAAATAGTTTAACTCAATTTTAATTAACAGTGAAATTTAATTATAAAAAATTTATTAAAAAGGCTAAACGTTTTCGATCTACACTGAGATCATCATCAGAGCCATTATTGTTTACATTTAAAAATATATTTTAAAAAATTTATTTTTATTTTCATTATTTTTTAAAACTTATATAATGTAATGTCTATTCTAATTGGAATAAAAGAATATTAAGTCTTATATAGCAAACGTCGTTATATTGGACTTCAGTATATATTGAACACATTTTTAGTGATTAAATATAGAAGTATAACTGTATCGAAAAAGTAAATAAAACTGATGTAAAAAATAAATTAAATTTCATAATTAAAATAGTGAAGGAAGTTAAAGCTTGCATAAACATTTAAAGTTGGTATAACTGTTATCATACATAAACATATATGTATTTATAAATTTAATTAAAAAACACTGAATCTTTGATTAATTGTTGGTCAATCAAGTTTAATAAATAATTTTATATTTCGCACAAATATAATAATTTACTACTATATCGATAAAATATTTATTAAATTCAAGAAGTATATGATTTTTATGTTATGCCTATATTTAAACTTTTTTGTGTAAATAAAATGTAAGAAGAATGTACTCTTCCTTATTTGGTTTCGTTCGTTTGTTTCGAAAAGATATTACAACACTAAATAATTACTTATTAGAAATATTACATTATATGTAAGCATGATTAGTAAAAGTTCTTAATTCCTCATATTTTGCTTATTTATTGCTCAATATTTTTATACATAAACAAAATTAAAACTTGTTGAACAAACGACTAACAAGACTTAAATACAAAAATCATTTGTTCATCGAATTAATCAACTGATTTGACAAATATTATTTTAGTTTTCATGTATTTTTGTATTTTTATTACATATTTAATTTATTTATTTATTCGGCAAAAAATATTTTATATTTAGTAAATTGAATCTTTAATTGACAGGAGTAGTCATTGGTCACAAAACTACTGCGAGCGGACTAAAGTTAGCCGTTTTAGTGATATAGAAATGTTCTCAAATGTGTTTAACTTTATTTAATAAAATTATTATAATTTTATCTAAAAAGTTTGATTATTGATAATATTAATAGATAATACTTATAATGTAAACAAATTTAGGTAAACAAATATGTCATAAGCAAGTTTTAAACGTTATATGTTCGTCATTTTATGTGCAAACTCTGCCATAAGTTTTTATATTTTCTCAATAAATCAAGTGTCGGACCACAGGTTACTAATTCAACATATATTTTCTACAGTTTAAAAATATTTAAATGAAGTATTTGGGAAAGCAATATAAAGTATTTTTAAACTCTAATGAATACTCAGCAAAAAAGCGAGGAATCAATATTGCCTGCAGTGTATTAAAGATATATAAATTAACTAAAAATATTGCAGAGATTTAAAAATCGTTTGCAGATTAATGCCATAAAATATTATTTTAAATTTAATAAAATTGAAGGTTATATTGGTTATAATAACATTTTTCAAAGTCAATTCATTCAACTATGCCTGTTGTTCGTATAATAACATATTTATAACTAACTGTATTATTTATACAACTGTTTAATAGTTTCTCACAGATATGATAACTATTTTAATCAAACATAATTATTCTATTAAAACTTAAATGATAAAACATTTGAATAACAAAGTGTATAATAAACTCATAACAATATTAGATAATAGATTCGAAATTCAATAAACTTTTGTTCTTCACTCAAAACTTGTAAACATAATTGCACTTCTTATAACAAAAATGTCATTCTTATCACTAATAGTTATCACTAATCTATATATTTATTTCCAATTATTTAGACTTTTATTTACCAAAATAATCACATTAACATAAATTAAATTATTAAGCATTTAATGATATAAAAATTATTAATTATATTATTAAATTTTAAATAAAAGAGAAATAAAAAAATTAAAATTACCAGTAAAATGATGCACAAATTAAGTAAACCACGATAATTGGTATAACCACTGGAATAGCTGAGTAGAGAGTCTTTCGGTTCGTGAAATCTGCAACGAAATGCGAACATTACGAACAAATGGCGAAAGCGATGCCACTCACGGTCTGTCCGGCTGTTCCATTCGGGCCCTCCGGTCGTGGTCTTTGATCTCCGAGACGCGCGTCACACTACTGGTTCGCCGCAATCGGACGGACGAAAGATCGCTACTCTTGTCCATCGTGTTTGCGTCTCCACTTCAACACAAGAGCACTATTGATAAGTTAGTTGTTAGCGCTTCACAGCAAATACTTGAATGTTATGCACACAGCGTTTGTACGCATTGGCTGAACCAATGAAGCTGTTGAAGCGCACACTTACGAATCACTTACCAATCAGCTAGAAATCAGTTATGAATCAGTTATGAATCGAAATATGTTTTTCACTTCACAGACACAGACACTAACAGACAAAAACACAGGTACAGACACGAAGCGAAGCAATTGCATGTCAGCTCATCTCATGTGTCGGAATGAATGAATCACTTACTAATAAACAATTTCTCTTTCAATCAAAATCCATTGACATGTAAACTTTTTTATTAGACATAACTGTAATTTCAAGTTATGAATGTTAGCTTAACTGAACTTTTTATTTGAAAAACTAGTTGACCTTCTTTTTCATTACTAGTTTTTTAGCATAAGTGAAAAGCGTTTTTAATTTCATTTTCAATCGCAATGATGTATTAGAAACAATCAAACTCTCACTAATTTCCTATTTTCTTACTCTAAAATGTTACATCAAATTCAAAGTTTAAAACCTAAAAGTTATATCATTCGTTAATCTTTTATTGATTAAATTTTTATTCATATATTTAATTCAGATGTCAAAAAGAAATTAAACTTTTATGAGTTCTTTGTTTAGTTTTTTAATAAAAACTTTCAGAACTAAATGTCACGCCTGAGGGATACTCGCATTTTAATTAACATACTTATAGTAAGTTAACTTATAGATTATATTGAGTTTAAAACAATTTTAAACAAATAACTTATTAGTTTGATTAGATTGATTTTTATAATTGTTTAAATTTTTTAAAAATAAATAAAACATTCCTAACAATTAATGGATAATTTTCATAAAAAATAAAGCAAACTACAAATCCTAATGATAAATTTTTACTTAATTTTTAAGGTTGTCAAAAAATATACTTATTAATTAAGTATATTTACCAATAAGTTAAGCATTAAAATCGTCTTCATTCTTGTTTTTACATCTTTCGAAAATTGAATCAAATTCAGTTTTAATTATTTATTGATTAATAAATGAGTAAATTTTAATTATTATTATTATTCAATTCTACTTATTGTGTACTTTTTTAAGTAATAATTTATAATAATTAATAATTAATAATTACTTTTTTTAAGTAATTATTAAATATTATTAAAGAGTCAAAATAACTTAAATTTTATATTAATATTAAATTTGAATAAATTTAGAAACAAATTATTTATAAGATAAATTAATGCCGAGAGAGTTCGAGACTCTATAGTTTAGAATTTGAGTTGAATGAGAGAGTCTGGAGTCCAAATTTGAGACTCTATCTTTGAAAACTAGAATAATCATAACTTAGGTCTTAGCTTTAAAATTAGTGTTACATTTTGTTTTAAATAATTTTCATTATCTTTATTAGTAAATCGAATTTGATTTGCTTTAAGTAAGAGTCAATATTGACAAAATTTCACACTATTGTGATATCTTCAAATCAACATTATTAATATTAATCTTAGAACCAGGACTCTGGAAATTAGGGAATAGAATTTTTTATTTAGAATAAGAATATGTTGTGTAAATTAGATTAAGTAGGAAATATTAGAGTTAACTTCAATTTAATTTAATTTCTAGATTTATCACAATTGATTTTATTTTTAAAATAAATTTTAAAAGAATAAAATTTTTGAGATGAACTGTTAACCAATGTCTCCAATCCATAAACTTGCTAATGCAAGACTAAATTTGCATAAATAGAAATTTTCTGATTGATTTGTGGTTTATTTATCAAATCGTTAGTTTAAAAGTTGCCAAAATTGATTTTGTATTTGTTTACAACTGCATTTTAAATTGGGTCATATCTTCGATTGAAAATCTTATGGATTTTCAAGGATTTTTGATGTCTAAAATATATGACTATCATATATTTTATAAAGTTAATAATACTACTTCCTAAAGGCAACAAACATCAAAATAATATAAGTACTTTCGGTTATTTCCCGTTTTTCGTCGTCAGTATTATCAGAAAAATAGTGTACATAATTCTTATATATTGAGTACTCTCAAGTATCCAATATTATTGTGAAAATATATCATTTTCTCATAAACTAAAGTTAAATTTGTTAATGAATTACAAATTAAAACATACTACTGATTAAGAATATTTAAATAAATCTGTAATAAAATTAAATATCTAGCTGTAAATGAAATTTTTAATAGACTTTGCATCATTTTACTGTAAATAATAAAATTGCATAATTTTATTTAGAAGTGATGTTTTTATGGCATAAAGTGTTCTAAACGAACAAATATTTTGTAATTTTGATTTGATTTCAAAAATTAGAAATCGTCTATAAAAAAATTATGCCTTTGTAACTAAATTTACAAATTAGTTACCCTAATTTTACGTAGATACCCCGCACCCATGTATACCCCGCACCTCTTAAATTTTCAATTATTAGACATTCAGAAAAAAATGTTCATGTATAACCCGCACCCCATGTATACCCCGCACCCAATACCACGTTATTAATACAAATGTATAATAAATAATGTTTTAATAATAATGCCTTATGTTTAATTTGATCATTCAGAGATTTATTTTCTTGATTGATATCGTAATTTGAATAAACTAAAAGCATGATTAACGTGATAATTATAATTAGTATAACCTGTTTTAATTATTACTTATATCACTTTGCGTTAATTTTGCGATTAAGTCGTATTTGAATAAAACTATTTACTTTTTATGATAAATTATATTAAAATTCCATGTATAGCCCGCATCCCATGTATACCCCGCACTGCAAAATTTCTCACAAATTTCACTTTTTGTATAGATAACCCGCGGGGTATACACGTAAAATTAAGGTATATTACTATTGCAAGTATTTATAAATAAATGTAAAAAAATAATAATGACTTGAGGGTTTAACTTAAGGTTAAATGTTAAAGCATTCTCTGACCTGCCAAGTTGAATGATAAAGAAATTTTGACAGGTTAACCTTTTTTTAAATACTTCATGATACAAATGTTATAAGTACATAAATATGATATAAGTAAAAATTACAAGTAATATATAAAAATTGTAAATAAAACTTTGTATTAATTACATTTTTATATATCACTTTAAAAATAAACTAAATTGAAATTTTTAAATTTCCATTTATTTATTTAAGTAATTGAAACGTGATTTGATTTCATATAAAACATTTAAAATAATTTTATTGAATAGATTTAAATTTATTGATATTTTAAATATTATTTTGAAAATTATTAATAACTGAACTGTAGGTTAATATAAAGGTTTTTATTACTTTAATTACTAATCTTTGCTATTGGTTTAGGTTCCATAACTATCTATATTTATATAAATTATCGTAAAATTAATTTAACATTTAATAAATGCAGTAATTACACAGTAATTAATTAGTAAAAGTGATTAAATTAAATTGAGATTATATAATAACTATAAAAATAAAATTTCTATAAAATTTGATTTTTTTAAACAACTAATTATTATTTTAAATATCGATCGTATTGTAAAAAATTATTCAAGCAGTTATAACAATTTATAAAAATGATAATTATATTATTTTGTTAAAATATATTAA
>JAQIYA010001575.1:0-12315 GCA_034699355.1 Microtritia minima | reverse complement strand
CTCCTATTCCAGAAGACGAACCAGTTATTAACACTACTTTACCGCTGAAGTCTTTCGACATTTTTTATTCCTTATTCGAAATATTTCTTGAAATTTTTCCGTTTATAAATATATTATAATTCATACCATTTATTTATTAATTAATGTGATCTGTATTTAACTATATATTATTTATTTTATATTTTTATAATAATATTTACTTATCACTTAATTTCTGTGATAAATATAATGAAACCTTGAAAATCATGATTAAAGAGAATATTCAATGTAAGAGATTATTATTAAATATATTTAAATATGTATAGATAAATATACAATTTTCATAAAATATTCAACATTCAAAATTCAAAATTCATTCATTCATTCAATTTAATGAACTGTATTTACTGTTCATTTTTATAGACAAAACGATATGAGTTTATAAATAAAATATAACTTTGCGTGGGAATCATTTCAAATAGGAGTAGTCTATTCTGATAGTGTATTGTTAATGTATTGTAAACCTTATTTGAAAAATTAAAATCTTAAATTAAATTTTTAAAAATTTAAAAATTTAAATAGTTAAAACAACGTTCTATATTTAATTATTAATTATTCTTTAGAAAATAGTGGAATTAAATATAACGTTTAGGTTTTTAATATTTATTTCACATCATCAAACTTTATTAAAATTTGAAATGTTATTAAATTAAAAACAAAATATTTTAAAGAGAGATTAATGATTGAGACTCAGAGTCTCTTTAGTATGAGAGTCTGAGTCCGAGCCTCAGTTGAAGCTGAAAGTCTGGAGACCGAGACTGAGACTCAAGACTCTTAACATTTTGAGTCTAAGTCTGAGACTATCTTTAAATAATAATTAATCCTTTTCCTTGATTTCTTAATAGTATATTAAAATGGATAAATTTATTTAAAAAGTTCATTGCTATTCTTAAGTTTAATTTTATTTTTTAATCAATTGTTTACCAAAATTAAAAAATAATTTCATAGTTCTTCGTCGACCGATAATTAGTTCAATTAAATCGTCAAATAAAAACATTAAAAACTTATGCTTTCGGTGACCATAAGTACTTCACTCTATTCCCACCGTATTGAGTTACTGCCTATTAGGCATACGATATGGTTATGATTACGTTATGATTACGTTATGATTACGTTATGATTACGTTATGATTACGTTATGATTACGTTATGATTACGTTAGGCAGTGCCTAATAATAAACTAAAAACTTTAATGCTTAAAGTTTTATTGATTATTGAAATAATTTTTTGATTAAAATATATCTTTTCTTAAACTTTACTTCAATTATATTTCTAGGAATAAAATATATTAAGAAATTAAAATAAATTTATTATTATGTAAGATATTAAGATGCAAAATAAAATCTTATAATAAAAAGAATTTTATATTTAGTATTTTTCTTCTTTATTTTTAAAAATGTAAATATATGTTATTAATCAACAAATTATGGTAACACTATATAATAGTTAATGTCGCTCGAAAATTAAATATGCAAATAATTAGCTTTAAGCTTACGTATCTTTAAGTCGATAAACAGGTGTAAATTTTGGTGAATAACTTAGTTTAAAATGTTATTATTATATTTAGTTTTTATTTATTCTAATATAAAATTATTTTAACTTAAACTTATTATTTAAAAAATTTGAAATAATATATATTTTATAGTTCTTTAAAAAATCAAATACTGATTATTTATATAGCTTTCAATATGTGTTGTTTCTGGTGAAGGCTATATCGGCTAATATTTTTATTTTAACAATTAATTTTTATATAATGTTAAGCAAAATAATACTTCAAACGTTGAAACGAAACGACATGTTTTCTAATTTTTATTAAGTAGACTGTAATCTTTCGCATAAATAAATTCTAATCTTTGCATATTTCAGATATAAAACATAAATACATTATCGTAATTTTATTACTTCATATCAATTTTTACATATGTAATATTTTTGTTATAATTATAAATATTGCAAATGTATTTGATATATTTCAGCATATATTATTTCATTTTTTCAATGCAATTATTAAATTAAACTATAGATTTATCTTTTAAATGTTTCATATTGTAGTTGTAATTATATTACATTAAAATTATATTATAGTTTATTAATTATAAATTAATTTACAGCTACGATACGATAGTAATTATTAAATTATTTATTGAAAACTAAAAACAAAAAGCAGGAGCTATTTGAGAATTAGATATTGTTTGGTATAACCAAAAAAACACATTTCACTACACAGCCACCCACACTGTTCGCCAACAAAAACCGGTTTGTTAAATAATAAACCGGTTTTTGTTTATGTATATTAAAATTGTTTAGAAATTAATGGCAGACACAATAAGGAACATCCTTTTATCTCGCTATGCAAACGAACGATAAAAAATTTTTAACACTTAAGAAGAAATTGGTTTATCTATTATTTATTTATTAATAACAGGATCGTGACGTGCGATCTGTTAAATGTTTTACTTGTTAATTTACTTAATAACTTAATAATTATCATAGGCTGTAAAAAATATCGAAAGTGTTTGATAATATTGTATTAGTCAAAGATTGTTTGCTTTTATCTGGAAAACCGAAATATGATAACTAAATAATTTTATGATTACGTAGAAATGCATAAATATGTATGTTCATAGTGAAGGTTGAACACCTTTTATTTTATAGAGATTTAGAGATTACTGAATAAAAAGTATACATAATTTGTCAAAAATTACAAACATTTTATTTCAAATGTTCGAACAATTATTTCATTTCATAAATACAATGAATTCAACAGACATATAAAAAAATACAATACTTTGATTTTAAAATTTTTTTCAATATCTATAAAATTATTTTTCAATTTTATGTAAATAAAATGTTAATAGTTTCAAGTTTACCGGAACTAATCCCGATTTTATTGATTGAGCTCTTTTATCAATTGTCTGTTTTTTTAATTTATAAATTTCATTTCATTTGGTCACTCGATTTTTCAGTGTTATCAGCGAAAAAAATAGAAGATAAAACATTTAAAATGTAAATAACGCTTAAAACAAGAAACACTTCCGTATTGCAATCAATCGTGTCGTCATTACAATCACATGTGAAAACGAGAGAAGTTTCTGATTATCGAGCAATACAGTCAGACCTGTGTAAATTCACACTGTATAATTTCACATTCTGTCTAATTTCACATAAGCCTTTGGTCCCATCATTAGGGACTTATGTTAAACATGGGAATTAATTTCACACCTCTATATTTTCACTTTCACTTGTTTTTGTAAAAACAAATCAATGCAATTAATGTTATTTTTCTCTCTATAATTTCACATTTTATATTTGATTTAAGAAAAATTGTCATTAGCTCTTACAATTAGTAAAAATTGCCAAATTCTCATCTATAATTATAAATTTACTTAAATTATTTAATTTACTAATTAAAAATTTATCTAAATGAGAGAAAAAACTTCATTATTTAATGATTTTTATAAAATTAAATTGTTTTATTTAGTTTGATAAATATATGTTCAAATTTTTTCCCTCTGTATTTTAACACTTTATAATTTCACACTATAAATTTTTTGGTCCCAAGTGTGTGAAATTAGACAGGTTTAACTGTAATTATAATTACGTAAAGATGTGTTGATAGCTTGCCTTCGTTTGCATTGAAAGCTTAATTTTGTTTTAGTTTCGTCATGTCGTCATAATTGGCTGATTATTCGCCCACTCGTTCGCGCATTATTTGATAATAATGAACATTTGAATTTGAAACAACATTACAAATGTAACTAACGTTAAATAACAACAAAAAACCTTTTGTGTCGTAATTAAGTCCATACAAAGTAATTAATAAATAATGAAATAGCAAGTCGTTTCTGAAGTCGAGTGCAATAAATACAAATGTAATAATTGGAGTTTAGGCGGTGATATCAATCTCAATCATATGGATTGAAATCTTAACCATTTGTTTGAGTAAGAACAGTCATTTTTAGACTAAGAAATTTGTAATTACAATATAGTTTTAGTGACTAAACGAGATTGATTTTAGTTTAGTAATTTTTTTGTCATTACACACGTATTAGATTTATTGTTATGATCAGTAGAAATCCTGTGCATTAGTTTATTTATCGAGAGTTTGTTAATATTGATCACAAAAAGCTTTGCTAATGTAATTTAAATTTTTAAAAAATTATTTAAATGTTATTTAAATGTTATTTAAATGTTATTTAAATGTTATTTAAATGTTATTTAAATGTTATTTAGAGCATTTTACTTTTAAAAAAACTGATTCTCGTTACTCTCCATATTGATTAATCGGTAAACTATATAACTTCATACATTATCATTCACTTTTGTTAACTTTTAATTGAAAACTTTTATTATTATAATGCCATAAAACTTATTAATGTGCGTGTACTCCATATCAATCACGTGCCCCAATACGGGAAAGTATCTAAAGTAAGTAACAACTAGTCCATACTGAAAGTGAAAGTTATGTTCAAAACTCAGAGCTCGCCGTCTATCGCCACTCAACTCGAAGACCAGTACCAGTGGCCAACCGTACACGACCTGCTGGCCAACATCGACGCGTATAACTTGCTGTTGGCCGAGACTTTTCACGGACCAGATATCTTCAATTCTCGCTGCACTCAAAATAAATTTAGATTTGTTTCTCTCGCCACAGAGTGGGACATCAACTCGTTTATCGAGTCTTATTTGTTTGAAGACATGGACAACTTATTCTCGGGGGACGAAAATATTGACCACAGCTTACCTATTGCTAGCGCTAACACTGAGGCCGTCCTAGACCCGAACGTAGTCAACTACACAACTCAATTGTTTACCGAAACAAACCACTCTTGCCCGAACTGCCCTCCCGTTCAGCAGTCATGTCCAGAAAGTTATCCAAATGCGGGTAATTTTTTTGAAATTCTATTTTTATTGTCATTAACTGATATTATTATAACAATCAAATATTAACATTTTAAAAAATTGTTAACAAAGTATTGTAATTAAAGTCATTTCTATTAATTTTCATTTCTAGAAATGTTTTATTTCGAAAGTAAAGTTTTTGATTGAGTAGAAAGTTTATAAAATTAATTGAAAAGTTAATCCAATTGTACGCAATTGCTAAATCGTATTTGTTTGTTGTGTAATACTATCCACAATGGCGTACGCCTATCATTCCTATGTGTTTTTATTTTATTTATTTTATTATGGATTTATTGTTTTTATTTATATAATAGATCCATCTATTTTAAGTGATTTTTAAAATTTTATTCGCTTTACTGTATTTGTTTTTTTGTATATTTCAAATATTATAATCATTATTTGATTTAGTTCACTATTAATTATAAATTTATAATTAATAGTATATGCGAATCACAACTTCATTGCTTTGACATGACAACCATTTTGTTTAAATCTATATTAGTTTTATAATATAAGCTACAGTGTAATTGTGAACATAATAAATATTGATATCAAGCTTTAAAAGCTATAAAACTCTATTCTCTATTCTAATATTTTATGGTTATGGTGAACAACCATTGCTGATCTGTTTTGAGCATTGTTTACTTAAACATACCGATCGAGTTTAATTAATATAATTGCGGTAAATAGTTATTGTTTAATCATATTGAGTATTATATTAGCATTAGTGGTAATAAAGGTAATAATGGCAATAAAAGAGTGTAACAATAAATTAAATATTTTATGCAAACTTTATTTCTTAGTGGACCAAATGGAGCGCTTATTTACGGAACAGTTAATTACTGGTGACGATGCCATGATATTCGATGAAACTCTAAACCTCTCGACTTCACTCATTGGTAATCTCCAGACTAACATTTAATACATGAATATTTTATTTTTCAATAAATACACAATTATTTTAAATACATATTTAAAATAATAGAATGTCTAAAGTTATTTAACATGTCGTTCATATCTAGTGAGCGCTGCTAATGGTCAGCCAATGGGCGCACTGTCCTCACTGGACACCGGGCTCACGACTAACCAGTCTGTTAACTATTGCCACTTGTATGAGCCATCGACCTCTTTAAACACGTCTAAGTTTACGGTCGACCCGAATATGATGGTCAGTTCGAATTACGGGCCGAACTCGATTAACGAACTCAACGATTTGAACAAACAGTCATTGTCTGCGATGCCTTATAGCACGCCAGTGGTGAACATCACCGATGGTAACTCGGTCTATGACCAGAACTACGGCTCGACTTCGGCCTCATATCAGCGAATGCCTGCCGATCGCAAGCGTCATAATTCGGACAAAAAGGAGAGGAAGGGACAGATGAACACTAGAGAAAAGATTGAATATCTAGAGAATATGGAGAGCGAGTTAAGACTACACCAGAATAGTCTTGTTTTCGATGTGAAGGCTCTCGAGGATGAGATTTCTCGCCTCAAGTCAGCATTGCTTAAGATCGGATTTAATGGCGAAATATTGAACCATTATTTCAACGCAAATAATAATCAATAATAATAAGACGAATGCAATGGTAATGTCGATGGTTTACCAGTAAATGATTTATATTTATTCGAGTTGTGTTTTATTTCAAAGTTGATTAACTTTTCGTTTAAATGATTGGTTAAATTTGAATTATGATTTAATTGTTTTAATCTTGATTTTGTTTATCTTATTCAAGATCTCAAATTTAAATGTTTAGATTTAAATTGCAATTCATTGTGCTATTTTGTAAAATAAATATACCATAAATAACTTTATAGTTGATTTGGCGATAAATGATAAATATATTTGAAAATTATTTGGACTTAAACTCTTATTAACTTGAAGTAAGAAATGATGGCTATACACATTCATTTGGAGACAAAAAAAATTTCATCTGGTTTTGAATTTGCAATAGCAAGCTTTTGCATTTCAGAGGTCTGTCTGTCTCTCTCTCCCCAGAAAGAAGTGAGAAAGATAAGTTATGTTCAAAATTGTACTCCATTTAAATAATTTTTTGATGCCAAAGTTGATCTTATAGCTGGAATTTAAGGCTAGAATAAGAATACTGATTATAAGAAATAATATAACAAATAACTAATGATAAAAAAATTTAGTTTAAAATTTTAAACAAATTAGATAATTATAATCACTCTTTACTAAAGCATGCAAAATCCTTTCATTATAATGTTTATTGTTGATGATAACTTTTGTATAAAAGATGTGACAAGACTATTATAACCCTATATCATGATAATATTATTATCTCTTCTGAATAAGTATGAATTGTCATACATTACATATTTCAACTGAAACTAAGTTTAAGCTAAATTTTTACTAATTTCATTTATTGATCTTATTTGAATTGAATTGAATTTATTGATATTTAAAGACCCTGACCACTCAACAGAAGCTGATTTTCAGTGTGAGGGTCTCAATACAATTTAATTAATAACAATTTTTTAAATTTAAAACAAATGAATTAAAATTTTGGAAATTTCTTACTTTAAGATTAAGTGAATTAAGTGAATAAGCTTTTCTTTATCTAAGAATATATTAATATAATATTGATATAATTTTTAAAGATCATTATTATTTAAATGAAACTCATATTTCAATAAATAAATTTCATTTATTGAATATAACAAAAATTGAAAATAAGGAAATTGATGTAACAGAAAAAACAAGCTGTAATAATAATTAGCAATTATTAACATACATCTTCACAGCATTCATACATCTTATTCCAATTAATTAATATTAATATAAAATTTTCATTTGCCAATTGATTAGAAAAATAACTGATAATATTGAGTGAGAGGGGGCATAGAGAGGGGGATAGAACAGCTGATTAGATAATAGAGTCACATAAACACTGGAAAAAGTTTATTACAGTACCGAGAGTTGAATTATTGACAGGAATATTACAAATGGCGAAACATTGGCGACAATTTAATTAACTATTTATGATAATTAACTTAATATTTAACAAATTGGTGATACTCTTATACTAATATAATTGTGTGCGCAATGAGCGCCAGCAATGGTGGTGGAGATAACGGTCGCGTCACTCACGTCATATTCGACTGCGACCAGACTCTCCTCAACACACTAGACCTCTATCTCGACATCTTCCGCGACGTCGCCGACCAGTTCGGCAAACAACTGTCCGAAACGCTCGAAGGTTTAAACTTTTCTCAAAAAAAACTTTTCAGTTTAGAAAGTACAGTTTATTTTTTTGTGAGCAGAAAAACTATACTCAGCGTCGTCACCGAAACAGTTTGTGCCCGAGTTTCTCGAGTTCATCGGCATGCGTGGCGAACGAGAGCGAGCGTTTGCGCTCATCAGCGACTCGTACGGCCGGCACGAGTCACGGCTGCAGCTGATGGCCGGCGCTGAACGGCTCATTCGTCATCTCTCCTCGTCCGGCATACCGATGGCCGTCGCGACCGCCGCCAAACTCTGGCTGTACGAGTCGAACACGGCCAACTTTGCCGAACTGCTTCGGCCGCCGACGCACATCAGTCACGTGTAGTCCGACGACGATCCGCAGGTCGAACGAGACAAACCGAGTCCGGACGTGTACGCGGTCTGCGCCGAGCGGTTCGATCCGCCGCCGGTGGACATCAGTTCGGTGTTAGTGGTGGAGGACAATGTGTGTTGTGCTGATGCCGCCAAATCGCTGGGTATGTGCACGGTTTTGGTGCGCACACCCGAACGCCGGTACGGCTGGGACGACAGCCACTTATCGGCTCACGTAACCCTTACATCGCTCGAGCAGTTCAGACCCGAATGGTTCGGTTTGCCTCCCTTTGAAAACCACAATTAATTATTTTTAAAATACTAATTTATTATTTTGCTGAAGATTTGATACTAACCTTTGATTTGTTGAATTTCGTAACGGAATGCGTGACTGATTAGAGAAAGCCTTGAATTGAATGCCATCTCTAAAAAATAACTATAAAATGTTTGACAGATGTTTGTATTCTTTTATTTTTAGTTGATTGATATAAAAATGCATGTATGGCTTATCTATAAATGTCAAGTCTAAGATCTGACTTGTGATTTGAAGTGAAGACTTTGTTCGACTTTATTGGAGGTTAAGTTATTTATAAATTTTTTCATACTTTATCTCTGCATTGACTTAATTATGTTTTTTTTTCGTTATCGTAAAATAATTTTATTTTGAAAATTAAACTTAATATTTTCGAAACAATATTTAAGTGACTAATTATTATGATTAAACCAATTTGTTTGTAATTTTTGTTTTTATATAATTAAGTACATTTTTAACAGCATTTTAAGCTTGAAAATTAATAAAAAATTAAAGTTTTAAATAAATATTTGACACAAAAAAACTAAAGCATCAAAAAATTAATTTCTAAAAGTTCAATAAACTAGTGATGTTTTGACATTAAAAACATAGTGTTTCATAAATAATATTTGCATAGATTGTGTAAACTACATATAACAAACTATGAATAAATTCTTGACACAATAAAAAATATAGAAATTTATTTTTATTATTAATCAAAATATTGTATAAATACAGGTTGTCTTCAAGAATAAGTTAAGTTATTCATATCAAAACTAATTTCAATAAATATTCTATTAAAAGTGAAGTAATCAAATAAATTACAGTACAAATACATTGGAAACAATAAAGTTTTCTTTCACTGTGTTCATAGTAACCAAAAAAATCATAATAAGTCATAATAAACTAAAAAGATATTTACAAGTTTAATGGTGTTAAATACAATTATTAATTAAGTCTCTGAAAATTTTTAAAAAAATATTTTAATAATAATTTTAACTTAAAATTGTTTTTAAAAACTATGAACGCTTTAACAAAATTTTTATTTAGCGAAAACCTCTTCGTCTTTTCGCTTCTCTGGTATTACCGGCTTATAGGCATCACATTTAATGGGCTAACAATCTCCAAAGCAAGTCTCCACATTGGATGTCTAAAATATGTCAGCAATATTATCACCGGTCTGGTCATCGCACTGCACGCCACAATACTGTACGCCAATCGCAGTCACTTGTTTGCCCGCGAATTACGCGAATCCGGTTTCCGTATCATTCAGTTCGCGCACGACTTATGGGTCGTCTTTAATCTGATCTTTTCGTTTCTGATTGTCGGCTATTTTCAGTTACGCGGACACCTATTTTTCCAGACTCTTCTTGACTACAGAATTGTTAGTCTTAAATCGAGACTGATTTTCCTGTCGGCTCTGGTCGGCCATTGGCTGCTAATAGGCTTTCACGTTACCATTTTGATGGTGAATCTATTTCAAAACCAAACCACCATTTTTTCAATGGTCACGCTTATGATTTCGCAATTTCTTTGGCCATACTTTCTCTCTTTGACACATTTATTCAGTTGGGGTTCGTTAGAAGGGGCCTAACTTTTAAACAATTATTTATATATTTTATTGATAGCCATATCGCTGTCCGTTTCTGACTATCTTCGACACCTAAGACAGCAGTTCCGTCAGATCATAATCTCTCAAAACTCGATGAGCGGCAAAACGTCTACTCAGACTCTGGTAATCCCAGTGAAAATGGTTGGCAATACTCTGATTAGTATGAGACGAAAAGTGCAGAGATTGGACGCATCGTTAAAGTGGATTAACGTTTACGATTCGGTGTCCGCCATATCCGGCATTATGATGCAGATATACTTATGCGTCGCCGACCATCGATCTGGCGATCCGGCCGTCATTACGATGCGCTCCAGTCTTCTCTACTCGTCGTTAGGCATTCTCGGCAAACTGATCATCAGTTGCCTCATTCACGATCTGGTTTATGACGAGACCAAAGAATTGCTTCAGCTTTTGGAGGAAATGGACGTGACGGGTGTCGACAGCGATCGAGAGGCGCGACAACTGATGATTATGAATGGCTGGAGCGGTAAGGATTTTCGACTCGGTTTCACTATATTTGGTTTCGCGCCCTATAATAAGGCAACTCTGATATCGGTTCGTGGTTTTATATAAATTTCAATTGATTATACATATTGAATATTTTTGTTTACAATTTCTATAGATATTTGTTTTTATACTGAATTACACCGTAATTCTTATTCAAAGCGGAAAATTTTAATAATTTTATTCAACTCATGGAATGATTTGCAAGTGTGAGATAATTAATCTCAAAACATTTTTGGCATAATTGACACATAATCACCGCTTTATTTTTACTTAATATTACAATTTTCAAATTTTCAATATTTATTTAGATAGAGATAGAGATAGATATAGATATGTAAATCTCGCTTCGCATTATTACTTATTAAAATATAAACTTGTATAAAATGTTGAAAACTAAAGTGTAGCTTACTTTTTGGGAGAATGTTTTCTGTATATAATTGATTTGTATGATCGATTTGGCGATCATGGACTATGACTATGACATGAGTAATGCGAACAACACGCACATTTTTTCGTCTCTACAATGTAATAAAGCGTGATTGATTTTCGTGAGGCCAGTCAATACTTGGTTACACAAATATGCTACAAATGTTGAGTATTTTAAATTTTGAAATGTCCACCTTTTGCATTCAAACCACTTTCACATCTATTTAGTAAATCTCTGAAGACACGAAATAAAGTTTCTTTATAGTTCCGTAGTGTATGCTTTCATTTTATTAATCAACAATCACTGTTCAATCAACAATAACAAATTAAGAATAACTAATTTTAAATTAAACTTTTCTAACACTAATTTTAAATACACTAAATATAATTAATTTATTTGAACAAAACTGTTTGAAGAAAACTATTTGAATGAATGTTTGATATGAATGTGATTAAACGATCACAAGCTTTTCTAAAAAACTACTTGTTTGTTAACTATACCTGTCGACTGGCCTCACCAAAATCAATCACGCTTTAGTGATTTCAATAGTGAAATAATTAATTTTACTCATTTAAAAGGACTTAAAATTGTGTTTTTAAATATAAATAGTTTAAATAAACATTTTGATGAAATTAAATTGTTCTTAAATAAGTATAAAATAGATATTTTAGGTTTAAGTGAAACACACCTGAAGTATGGTTCATCTGATTTCCAATATATGGTTGATAATTATTCACTTTATCGATGTGACAGAAAGAAAAGAAAAAATGGTGGCGTCGCTATTTATTGCAGAAACTTTAAAAATATCAAATTTGAACTTCGAACTTTGAACTTAAAATCGACATTAATTTTGATTTGGATTACGAAACAGTATTATTAAGAGTGAAACAAGTAAAGGCGAAGCCATTTAATATATGTTGTGTTTACCGCCCACCTAATGCTAAAGTTGATTCAAATCTAAAATTTTTAAACTTCAT